>CAJQZJ010000625.1:227931-256414 GCA_907164525.1 Lophiomys imhausi | reverse complement strand
AAAAAAAAGAAAATCTTAATTTAAGATAACATCTTTGAATGCCATATTCTGCAGATCTCTTGGGGTTTTTGAAGATGCCCTATCCATCTCTTGTATTTAGATAAGCATCTTAATGGAGTTTCAACGGAAGAGTCCCACAAGAGACGTGTTGTGACTTACCTGCTGGGAGGTTTTCTTTTGTCTTCAGGGAAAAAAACTAATGACTGCAGGGTTCTGGGGACTGCTAGTCATGGGATCGTTGCTGGCTGTTGGCTGTGGCAGGCGTTAAGCGCTTTTGAAAATCAGAGCCAGGGGTCAGTGGCATATCCTTTCTCAAAACAACATTGCCTTAAATTGCTTCTAATTACTTAACTTACTTGCAGAGGCTAATGTAAATATTTGGGAAAGCCGACTCCCGGGAACCATGTAGTGGTTTGAAATTCTGAGTATTCTCTTGTAATTCTCTTACAAATGCAAAGTGTGTGGGTAAACTGGATGAGGAAACAGGAACTGTTTGACAGTTGGTAAGACTGCAAATGCATCACATCTCTGTTAATCAGTGGACCAAAAAAAGGCAACAACAGTAAAAAAAAAAAAAAAAAGTGCCCATGAGGGAGTGTGAACATTATTGTGAATGATAAAGATAGAGTGGATGTCCCAAAGACATGTTAGAAAGCATCATCAGTTCAGAGACAAGGCAGAGCTGTAATAAGGGCAGTGATAAGAACAAAGCTGTACCAGCAGTTGAATGATAAAGGCAAGCCGTCTGAGAAGGCAATGAGAATTTCTCAACATCTTCCTGACAGAATATGTCCTAAAATTCATTTTTATGTCTCATGCAAAATTTCTTTTAGCACAGGGAGTACTTCCTTAAATAATGTGGATCAGTTATTCCCCTAAATTCAGCCTTGACCCACCCACCACACACACACACACACACACACACACACACACACACACACAAAATAATAGTAGCAACTAATACACAAAAATAATACTAGTAACTCACACACTGAATGTAAAACTTAAGAACCACATTTAAAGAAATTCAGCCCCTAAGTTAAAATATTTCTGAAAGCAGTGGCAAGGAATCATCATAGACACTTGCAGAAGAGAAGCAATAAAATTTGGTCTGTTAATATAAAACCAGGCTGGGTCAGAGACAGCATGCAGTGCCGTTAGATCTTAGGTCATTAGATTATCTTGGCTAGCTCTTTACTTAGATGAGCCATGCTGCTTGCTTTGGGGCCTCCAGGCAAACTGTATGTGGCAAGAATTGACGTCTGAATACATTTTCAGTACACCACTTTCTGTTATTTCATAGGCCTCTGACACTTGGCCTGCCCCCAGAACAGACTCCAGTAGGTTTCATCAATGCCTTCCTTTTCCTTTTGTAATACTTGCTAACTTCTTATGGTGGTTTCTATTTAAGTAGCTTCCCCACATCTAGGAGCAGCGAGATCCTTGAAAATGAAAAAATTAATCTTTCCCAAAGACTAAAACAAGTTTTGTAGGTCAAAGAAAAAGTGAGAGTAGAAGGTAGAGATAAACAGCGCTCATTCCAAGCCAGCATTTTCTCTCTCTGCTTTCCTTCAAATAAAATTAGAAGTGGGGAAAAAAGATTTAGAAAAAATATTTGAAGGAGAATTGTATCCCAAGCCCTATAATGGCTCTTTATTTCCTAGTCAGAGGCCACCCAGAGGCTTGACTAGCACTCTCTTGGAGATTTCTGAAGGCATCCACTCTTGGGTAGCTGAAGTGCATCTCCTTCAGCGGTGAGATTTCCGGGCCACACAGAAATGGAAGCAGCTTTCTGGTTTTACCTCCAAGATGACCAACTTTGGGAGTCATTAGCGGTAAGGCTTACAGCTAGCCACTAATTCCCCCAGATTCAGCGGCAGAACATGTGCTTAGTATGTGTGAAGATTTGAGTTCAGTCACCAGCATCCTTCCCCACAAAATGGAATAGAGATTAAATGTTCTCAAAGGTCAGCCTAGATCAAGATTTCTCAACTCTGCTTTTTTTTTTTTTTAAATATATACTTTGGAGTACTGTAGAAGAAGTTGAAATAATTGTGAATGGCAAATGCGAGTAGGGTAGGGATAATCTTTTCTAGGCATTTTGTGTGTGTTTGTTTTTTAAGGTTTTTGTTTTGGATTTTTTTAGATTTATTTTAATTGTGTGTGTGTGTCTGTGTGTGTGCGTGTTTATCTATCTGTCTGTCTGTCTGTCTGTCTGTGTGGAGGGAATGTTATGTAAAATTGTAAGTACAGGTGCTCAGGAGTCCAGAAGAGGTTATTGGATCCCCAGAAGCTAGTTTAGGGGGTGTTATAGAAACCAAACTGCTTTTACCCCTATTCTGAGTTTAGGATTTTTTACTTCTGCTGGCCATTTCAGAAAGTGGAAGACTGTCAGCTTAGTTACAAGCTGACTCTTCTGCTCTAAACTCTTGAGAAGTTACATATAAAAAGTTTTTTTTAAATCACTAATCTCATTTTTAAAGGATGTCTTCTATTTTTTCAGTTATAATATAATTATACCATTTTCCCTTCCTTTTTCTCCTTCCAAATGCTCCCATATAACCTTCCTTGTTCTCTTTCAAATTCATCACCTTTTAAAAATTTTTAATTGTTATATTTCTAAATATAACCTGTTCAGCCTAAATAATGTGACCTGTATATGTGTTTTCAGGGATGACCACTTGATATTGGATAACCAACTGATAATCACTAATTTCATTTTATTACCAATTTGTCATTCATAGATCCAAAAACTCAAACAGTTCATTTGAAAACACTAATAGCAAAATAATAATAATAACCATAATAATAATAATTCTAGTAGTAGAGGTAGTAGTAGTAGTAGTAAATGCTAACACCCAGAAATGGTGAGATATGAAATTCTCAAAATAAAACAATGCCCCCAAACACATAAATCAAAACAAACAAAAAACCCTAAGACAGCCTCCCCACCTCCCAGTATGATTGTTAAAAAATATCATAATAGAGGCAGATTAGTAATCACAGCATACTGGGGGGGGGGGGCGGTGAAGGCGGCATGATCAAGAGGAGTTCAAGGTCATTCTCTGCTACTCATTGAGTTAATAGCCTACGGGTTACCTCTCAGGGATTGGAAATAAAGAACAACCTCCGAGCTCCAGTGTATAGGAGGGTCAGCACCCACAGAGGCAGAATGCACTGACCTGACCCTTAAGATGACGGGTTGAGGGTTTAACAGGACATCCTCAAGAGTCAGAACACCCTCATGGCCTGGTTCCTTGTCTGCCGTGCCATGTCATCTCGGTCTTGGGGTCCAGGGGTAGAAGTAAAGATTGAGTCTCTGTGAAAGGCTTCCAGTGTTGTGGGGAGCCCGAAGGAGACTAAGGAGGACAGGAGCTCTAGCCACAGATCATAGGGCCTGCAGCCGGGGCTCAGAGCTGGGTGAGGACTCCACCGGGTTCTTGAGAAGCTTGGCCCAGCGGCCTCACAATTGGCAACTGTAAGTCACGTGATATTGGTAGGCCAGAATGGTGAGCATGGTGGTGTGGTGCAGGCCAGCCCCCTGTAGTCCTGCTCAGGTGCTGCATGTGCTTAGAGAACCACAGCTCCTTCAACTTGAGTCTGCAGGTTGGACCTTGGATGCCTCACCAAGGAGACCCATCATGAAATGCTTCTCTGGCTTGTGTAGTGCTGTGTCTGCTCTCCTGGTCTCGTGGACCCAGGGCTCAGTCATTTTGATCTCAGCTCAGGTTTTTGTTCCAAGATAGGAGCTTTTAAAGAAGTATATGCGGGGCTTGAGAGATGACTCAGAGGTTAAGAGCACTGGCTGTTCTTCCAAAGGTCCTGAGTTCAATTCCTAGCAACCACATGGTGGCTCACAACCATCTATAATGAGATCTGGTGCCCTCTTCTGGAATGCAGGTGTACATGCACGTGTGCCTGTAATCTTAGCATGAAGGCTGACGGAGGAGGGTTGCAAATTTCAAGCCAACCTGAGTTACATAGGTAGATTCCTGCCTCAAACGAGCAAGCAGGTGTGGATAGGAAATGGATGATCGAATGAAGATGATTTACCTTTATGCCTTACGTTGTGCCAAACTTTTTTTTTTTTAACTTGAATTCACCTCATTTAATCTATAATCTGTCAGTTTTTCACTGAGATTTCCCATCTTCATGAGAGTGGGGAATTTGAAAACACCGTGGACCAGAGAACCCTAAGGATGTTATGTTAGGACTTACAAGGCTAATAAATCACAAGCCTGGAGTGCGCATGCACCACAGTAAAGAAAAAGCACTTTATCATAGCCATCAGTAAAAAGGGTTTTTGAGTTTTGGTTCTTATTTGTTCCTTACTGTGGGCTGAACAGCTCAAAATTGTTTCTGCCTTTTAAAAAAATAATTTATTTATTTTTATTTTATGTATATAGGTGTTTTGACTCCATGTATGTCTGTGAGAGGGCATCAGATCCCTGAAACAGGAATTATAGACAGTTGTGAGCCTCCATATGGGTGCTCGGGGTTGAACTAGGATCCTCTGGAAGAGCAGTCAGTGCTCTTAACTGCTGAGCCATCTCTCCAGACCGTTTCTGCCTTTTTAAAATTCCAAATCTTTTAGAGAAAGAATACAGGCAGGCAGGGAGAAAATGGGAAAGAAAATGTCAGATAAACAATGAATTTTTTAAAAAAGAATGTCTGAAATACTTATTGAGATATATTTATAGTGAAGTTTTATTTATCCTTCATTGGAAATTCTGATTTAACTGAGCATCTAGTGTGTTTATTTTGTAAATATAGCAAATGACTATATGCTGAAAGATAATTCACATGTTTGGTGTTCTTGGAGTTCCGAGGACATCCTGTTTCTTCTTACAGAATGTCTCAGTCTGAGGTTTGTTGAAATGTTAGGCTGCAAAAAATCTTTGTTTTGGTGGCTGTCCGTGGGAGTCTGTGCTTAGCATGCGTGAGCCCCAGTTCAGCTCCCAGCACACATACACACGCACATGGTCCTTTGCAAGAACAAGTGCTCTTAATCACTGAGACAGTTCTCCAGTCCCAACATCTCTGCTTTTTAAGCATACATGCCAATAGGATAATTATGGTTTATTTTCTTGTTTCTGTAATAAAATACTGTGACAAAGGCAACTTAAGAGAGAAAGGCTTTGTTTAGCTCAGCATTTAAAGTGCACTCTACCATGCTGGGAAGTTCAGGGAGCAAGAGGTTGAAGCTCCTGGTCACTTTGAATACACAATCAGGGAACAGAGAGGGAAGAGCAAAAACTGCCATTTTGTTCATCTTTCTGTGTTTATTCTGTCCAGGATCCCAGCCCAGAGAATGGTCCCACTCACAATTAAGGTTGATCTTCTCACATCAACTAATTCAATAAAGTCAACAACTGCCTACGCATGCCTAGAGGCCCTTTGATTCTATCACATTACAATTAATAGTGATCCTCACAGATATGTTTTCTTTGTTAGAATCAAAAGAGTCTCTAGATGTCAAAGACAGTGGTTGGGAAGGGTGATGTCCCTGGGTGAGAACAGCAGGTCTACTAGAATGTAAGGGGATTTCTTTTAAAAGGGTCTGTGGGTAGATCAGTGGTATTTGTTCATGCACAAGGTTCAGGATTCCATCCCCAACACTGCAAAAATACAATACAGTACAGTACAGTACAATAAAATACTGCTAGTGAGTAGGAGAGGGAAAAAAGGAGAGAAAGTATATGAACACATTGTGGGAAGGTGATTAAAATGGGTAAAGACAAGGAAAACGATGATGGGAGGCGTGTCAGGTGAGGGAGGTGGAATGAAAAAGGATGCTGAGGCAGAAAAGCAGTGGCTAAGTTCAGGGTGCTGTGGGTAGACATACTTAATCTTTCATTTGAGAAATGGGAGAATCTTTTAGGATTCTGCCTGTGCCGCCAACCCTGTAGTTACATGGTTCATAACATCTTAGACAACCTCGAAACACAATCACAATGATAGTAGAGCTGATGGTACCACCTACATGAGTACTTTACTCATGTGTTTGTGTTAAAAGCTCATATGCACCCTCATAACACACATGACCCAGGTATGCTGTCAATACTTGAAGATGACAGTGAATGTGTCTACCATCCCACTTGCCAGCATTTCAGAGTACTTCCCTACTTATAGAAATGTTTGTCAGCATATATTTTATGGTAGCATATTCCTCTATATGTCTTATTTTCTATCTCTGAATCAAGAGACCAACTTGAGTGGTTGACCTCCAACAATTCAGCTTTGGATAAAAAGCTGTATGTGCTGTTAGCACAGTGAGGAAACAGCCAACTGTATGTTTCTCAGAACAGACCTGTGTTGTAGTCAACCCTGATTATACTGTTTGGACTTTTGTGGCTCCTCAGTAATTAATAGTTCACATAATCTGAAAGGCAAATGTGTCAAAAATGAGAAAGATTTGAATAGAAATCTTAAAGGTAAAAACCGTTTCTGGCAAGCAAACAAGAGCCTTCTGAGCTTTATGAGCAAGGGGCTTCTTGATATTAAGAAAGATAAGCTGTCTTAGGCTGGCTTTCCCCCTGGTGAGATGTAGGTGTGAGACTTGAGGATCCTAAGAGCAACCACCATGAAAACCTTTTTGCTTCACAGTTTACAAAGCACCTCTGCCCACATTTTCTGATTTGATATCAATCAAATTATATAATAATACTTTTTATTTAGTTATTTTTCTTCAAAAATAGCACTCATTCTTAGACATTGCCATGAGATGAGCTTTGAATATATTTCCTACTGTGAAACAAACAAAATAAAATCTTCTGAGATTTGATTTTTTTTTCACTTCTCAAGGTTTGATGTCATCAGCGGGCCTGGTAGCTGTTTGATTTATGGGCAAAGAACAGCCTTCTGTCCTTGGCAGAGAGGGGTGTATAAACCTGGGCTCCCTTCTGTCTGGGATCCAGTTTGGAAGTGTTTCTTTTACCTCCTTAGATGAATGTGGCACTATACAAACACTAAAAGAGTTGGCTGTCATTTCAGCTTGGCATTGTCCCCTTGACAATCTCTTCAAAGTCTGTTTGTGCTGCGTCAGGGTCACTCTTTGACTGCTCTGTTCTTTCCGTGCTGTGAAGGCCAGGTGGCTTTTTCTGAGGTGCCTACCTCCCAGGTGCAGGATCTGAGCTGTCCTGTGGGGAAGTTGCATATTTGGGGGCATTATGAGGTAATGTGCAAATATTCTCCTTCCCCTTCAAACCAATGTCTCTTGATTTTGGGGGTTTTTCAGTGTCTGACTTAGGTTAGGACAAGTATGAAAGTAAATTAGTTGATCCAACAAAAATAGAAGGAATAATTAACTGTCCTTAAACTCTCTATGTAGACCAGGATGGCTTTGAACTCACAGAGAGCCCCTGTCTCTGTTCCCAAGTACTGGGAGTAAAGGCCTGTGCTACCATGCCCTGTGAAATCTCTCTCTCTCTCTCTCTTTCTCCCTCTCTCTCTCTCCTTTAATTCATAGAAATGTGTATATTTTCACCTGGAATAACAGTTTCTAACTTGTTATTGTGCCACTGTGAAGGAGATTCCAGATTCCACTGATTATTTCTAAAGAGCTACAAGTGCTCATGAGTTTAGCATTTAAGTTAAAAACTGTGAGTAAGTTTCAGAATTTCTGCTACAGCAAAATAATCTTATTTTAAAATTTTTGTTGGCACACCATTCTACCCATTTTGAGTTCAATCAACTATATTTATCCAGGCTAACATAGGTATTTAATTGCTTGGTTTACTCTTAGTGCTGGGAATTGAACTCGGGGTCTTTTGCTTGCTAACCCCACACTGTAACATCATCACCTTTTCCAACACCTAGGAAAAAAGCCCAGAGCCTTGTACATGCTCCATCCTTGAGCTGTACCCCAAACACAACATTTAATTAAATTATCAATTTGCATCTATTTATTTATTGTGGTAGGGGCCACACCTGTGGAGGTCAGGGACAACTTGCAGGAGTGTGTGCATCCTGGGATCAAAGTAGGTTGTCAGGCTTGGTGACATATGTCCTTATGTGCTAAGTCATCTTGGTGGCTCCCAGCATTTAGTTTAAAGGGATATATTTGCTATCTCATTTATACTGTACAAGCTGTAATTGTGCTTCGTCCTAAAAGAATTGATAGCACTTGCCCCCAGAGGCATTGCAGATGTGGCTGCTATTTCACATGTGTATCAGCAGGTAACAGAGAAGAGAGAGGCTATATCTATATTCAGTGTTCTGACCTATGAACATCTGAGTGAATAGTAGCCTAACATTCCTGGAAAAAAAATCAAGCTGGATACCAACAGCACTTTGGTGCCATGGAGTAGCCTATGATGACTATCAGACCCGGACCAGGCAAGCACTGGATGGGCTCCCAGGACAGGAAACAAGTCAGAAACTAAAAGAACTCTGCCTGCCCCTGGATGTGGAGGTTGTGGGTGAGCCAGCCCTGAGGGAGTGAGTGTGGGAGAGCCAGCCCTGACTTTTGTCTCCTATGTGGTGGTGTTGGCTAGGGAGAGATGCCCTCCCCTCCCTTTTGCCCTCACTACCATTGGCCAACAGGAGATCTGGCCCAGATGGGGTCACAAGAACAGGAGAGCTGTCCCTGCTCCTCACATGTTGCAGCACTCAGGAGAGCAGGTCCTGCACCTTTCCATAGTAGAACTTGCCATGCAAGTGGGGGTTGCAGGTCCATATCCAGGGTTTTGAGTTGGCCCACCCCAACATCTACCCCATGGATGAACTGCTGGAGTGCAAGAAGAGGTCAGTTCCACAACCCAGGACTGTAGCATCTCCATGACACCGGACAGTTACAGCATATCTGAGAGGAGTTCCAATGAGGTTCCAGTACTGATGGAGTAGCGGAAACCAGGGGCCTCATACCAGACCAAGGAGTCATTATAATGAAATTTTGCAAACAGAATGTGTGTACAAAGGGGAATATTGTGGGACATACTGAGATAGACTGCAGCTTCCACAATGAGCTGTTATTTTTTTTATGCTGGGACAGATTGCAAAGGTGGAGGGTGGGTCTAGGGGGGAGGTGGGAGATGGGAGGGAACAGTGTGTATGATGTGAAATTCACAAAATAGAAAAAATTTTTCAATTAAAAAAAGATAGCAGAAATTCCAAACACATCTTGCAAGTAGAAACTCTGATCTCTTAGTAGAGGTGGTTCAATGATGCTGAGGATGTACAGGATGTATACATCCTATAGAATCCTTAAGAAAGCCATACCAATCAGGGATCTAGGAAGAGATGAAATTCATGCTGTACCGTTAGCATCCAGGTTAATGGAAACTTAACTTCTCTGAAAGTGAGTTACAAATAGATATTTCAAAGTAACTTGGTGTCTGGTATGCTGTCTTTGAAGTAAAATTACAAGTGTTTTCTCTTACATATGTAGAGGGTGTTACACTATTTTCAGAGACTGGGTCTCTACAGCAATGGTTTGATGTCACCTTTAGTTTACTTCTGTTTGAAAAATCTCTGTGGAATCCTGAAGGAGTTCCATTTTTCTCATATTAACACTTGGTTTGTTTTTCAAGGGCCTAGACTTCTAACAATAGGATTTGTTTAGGTTTTAAGACACAGTCTTTTCAGATGGAGCCTCAGTTGGGTATTCTGGTGAGGGTACACTATGGAGATGGTGAACCAAAAAAGAACATTATTTTCCATTTCCCAGATCAACTGGTGCCTGAGATACAGATAGAACCTTAGCTCTTCCTGTCCTCACCATTAATCTTCAAAAGTCAATCTTCATTATTCCTTGAACAATTAGCTGCTGTCTTTCATCACATCCCATAGCATTTAAAGCCATCTCAGCTTAGAAAGTAAATCTCATGTGTATAAGCACACTAGTAGACAGTGTTGTCTCTTCTCACCCATGGTTGGTCATTGGACACCAGACACCCCGCCCCCATGCAGTTTAGGGGACCTTGATTTTATCTAAAATTCTGAGGTGAGAAAATATTCTTTATTAGAACTAATTATTAACTAATAATAATTAATTATAACTAATAGCTAATAATAATTAGAACTAATTATTTAAAATAGTTTTTACAGATGGTGAGGTACTGTGTTCACTGAAAATGTTTTCTGCTGATTAAGAATCAAGAAAATAAATGTTTATTGTAACTGATTTTCAGGGACCAAAGTTTTAAGTTTTATTACTAGTGTTTCTTAAAAGGAACAATTAAAAAAAAAAACCTCTTAAAGAAAGACTTTAAAATACATACTACTATGTTCTTTACCCTCTTAGCTCTGGTCAGGTTTCCTTTTAGCTTGAGCATGCATAGCTCTTAGAACCACTCAAGTTTATTGGCTTGTTCACACCAACTGTGTTTTTACGATTTCTTCGTTGGTTATGACTGAACATCTCCTCAGAAACACTTGCTGCTCTTTGGGAGGCAAGCTGTCTCCTTCTCTCCAAGGCTTAATGACATTATTGATATGGCACCAATGCCGACCAAGGAAAGGGAGAACAAGCACTGTAAAAACAGAAAGAAAGGTATTTTTACTGACTGGACAGGCTCTTGGCATCAGATTTTTAGAAGCTACTGGCCCAAGTAGCCAATGGAGGAAATGTGCCACATTGGGTGTAAAGAATGTGACTCTCCAAGTTGCAGCTGGCAGAAAGCTGCCACTGGGTTTACATTTGCCAGGGAACGTCATCCTTGGCCACAGTGCAATGAAAGATTCATCATCATCGTGGGTGACAAGGGGCAACGCAAGGTTTAGTCTCCTTCTATTGCCAGGGGGATTGATGGTTATGGGAAGAAACCACGCACATGTTGGCAGTTCTGACTTACTGAGCTGTCAGATCTGTCCAAGTAAAAGTTAAGGGGTGTGAGTCCAGGCAAACGAAGTGTTTGCCACTAAAGAAGCCATTGTGGGTTTGAAACCACTGAGGCACATCCTGAACAACTAGGGCCTCGCCCTTGAAGACAGCACTGTCTCTGTGAATGGCTGCAATGCAGGTTAGATCACTGACATTCCGGACTAAGCATACAAGAGGGAGACTTTCCTAAGATGGGCAGTGGTTACATCCGCAGTATTCAGTTTCTAAGAGGCACAGTTAGACCACTGTGGAGAATCTGTGCTTTGCCTCATTTAATATAAAAGGTTGTCATATTTCATAATGATTGGAGCTGCAGACATTACCTCCCGCTGTGGTTAGCAGAGATGCCATAACTGTGAAGAGAAGATTTTGAATAGTGAATAGAACAAGGGGCAGACTTATTCTCTTAAGCATCTAGCTATATCAGTCACTTTAGAAATACAAAATTTTGTGATTTGAAAAAAATTGCTCAATTATAAATAGAAATCTCTTAAGTTTTTTGTTGTGATATGAAGTCTAAATTACACATTTAGAAATGAGTACTTAAAGTACACTGTTGTATGACTGCTTGCTAAGTTTTACAACAAATGTACTGTAATACTTGAGATGTTTCTAATTTGTTGAACTCAGTAAAGCAATGATCTCATGAACTTTCTGGGATCAAATTCACTTCTTGTTGTTGGTAGATACAAAATACAGACTGATTCAAAGGAGTAAATGGAGAAAGCAGATGTTTTGAGCAGAATGCTGTGTGAAAATATATCATTCCTTAACTGTAGGGCCATAAGAAGAGTCTTGGGACTTGGTAGAATACAATTTGAAAATGTGTGAGGCGCAGGAGCTCAACAGTTCTGTTCAGTCAATGGCTAATAGTGTGCCAAGCACTGTGTTGAGTGCTAGGAATAAAATAATTTAAAAGTGAGGTCCTGCTTCCAGGAAACTCAAACTAGGTAAATAAACATGGTAGCTGCCACAGACGCACGTGAATAACATACACAGGAATAGAGTAAGCGATATCTAAGTTAGGGAACCAGCTCTGAGAGAGTAGTGCTAGAGTTAATATTTAATGGAAGAGAAGAAAGATTACTGTGGGGAGGAGAAAGGCTGATGTCTAGAGGACCAGATAGAGCAAGGTTTTCTGAGGGATTGAAAGCAGTTGCCATAGTTAAAATCTATGGTTCTTGGAGGGAAGTGGAAGAGAATCTGGAGAGTTTGGCCAGTGTGTTGGTTTGAAAAAGAATGGCTCCTGTAGCCTCATATGTTTGAATGCTTAGTCACCAGGAATGACATTACTTGAGAAGGATTAGGAGGTGTGGCACTTGCCTGAATGTCCATGGGGGATTAATTACTTGAGTAAGGACAGTTTACCAGAGAATGAACCACTGAAGAATATGACACCCACCCAGGAACTATTAACCTGGCTGTCACTCCTCAGGGAAAGATATTGGCCTTATGAACTCTTCCCCTATCCATGATGTCATGTTGATGAGCCCAGTCTTGTGAGGGTAACTACTGCTGCTGTGTGGTCAGGATGCAACAGCCATGATTTTTCCAGAAAACAGTTCTTCACAACATTCCTCACCATTTTTTAGCTCTTACATTCTTTTTGGCCCTTCTTCTCCAATGTTTCCTGAGCCTTGGAGTCAGAGAGTTATAGATGTCCTATAGGTCTGGACATTTACCAGTCACTTGTTCTTGGTTATGAGTAATGCATTAACCATTGCTTACTGCAAAAAGAGGCTTCTCTAAGATGGAGAACAGCACTAACCTAAAGGTAATATATAAATAGTTAGAAGGCAGTTGGATACCATGTGCATTTAGCCAATCAACTGTAAGAGCTTCCTTCCTGGGGCCTTTGAGCTCCCCAGTTGTGAACTTTTGATCAGGTTTACAGTGCCAGACGTCTTCTCTTACATGGAGTGGGCCTCAAGTCCAATCAGAAAGTGGCAGGGCACCTACTGTAAAAGACATGCCATCTCTTGTAGCTCACAGCATTCCCAGCTGAGTAAGACTTTTGATAACCTTTCTCCCCCCAGCAGCCTTCACAGAACCTTTTAAGACTGTAGAGGTAGCTGCTGGGGAGAAAGTTTCTAGGCCAGTTCTAGCTTGGTTTCTCCATGTCCTGCAACAGAATTGTGTGATGCCTTCCAATAAAGTGTTATTGTCTAGTTCTGGTGGGCAACCAGGAGCAATGGCAGTAGCTTCCATTATTTTGTTGCCTCTGTGATTTTCCCTGAACATGACTCAGAGAATGGTACCCCACACCTGGCACTGTTATTTCCATTTAATAACCTATGTCTTCTGAGGACAGCACTACCTACCCACTTTGGTACTTTTGGGAGATATTTCTCAATAGTGGCTTGGTTTCTATTTTGGTATTGGGGAGAATATACCACAGAATTGTTTAAATGTATAGCTGCTAGAATTTGTTCTTTAGTAGAAGTCCCTAAATGACTTTCTTTTAAATGGGCTTCTAGGGGTTGAACACAGGACATCACACATATGCCGCACGGCCTGAATGACAGAGCTTCACTCCCAGTTCCAGTGAATTTTTACAGTTGTTCTCTACATTATAGTTGTAAGCTAGTATCATACTTAATATTTCTAACTACCTTTTCAGATCCTATTATAAAGCTATCATCCATTTATTTATTTAAATCCTTCAAGCCTGGGATTCTTGACTCTTCCCAAAGGTTGAGTATATTCCATTTATGCTCTATGTTGAGAATAACTTACTTTGGAGGGGATGAAAATGATCCAGTGCCTAAAGGCACAGGCCACCAAGACTGATGGCCTGCGTTATCCTGGAACCCACATGGTATGAGGAGAGAACCAACTTCCACACCTGTTCTCTGGCCTCCCCATGTGCCTGTCTACACACATGTGCCTCTTTACACGGCTGCCTACACATGTGCACATGCACACTCACAAATCAGTGAATAAATGTAGTAAAACCCTTTCTTAAAGGACGGCTTTCTTTTCACTGTCAGTGTCTGTTCACCCTCTTACTCTTAGAGCTTCTCATATTTACATATCATAATTATTGTTCTGTATTTTTAAGAGATGGAGACCATGGATATGCATAGTCCTGTCCTGGTCACATTTGCTTATTGCCCATTTATTCTTTTCTCGGCATATTGAGTAGCTCAGATTTCCTTCTTTCCACAGACTGTAAAGATTGTTATTACATGGGCCCCTGCACCCAGGCTGTGGAGGAGAATTTGGAGAGCTAGAGGCTTTCATCAGAGGTTATTTGGGGAGAAGGTAATACTGACCTATCAAGTCGGCCAGCTGCCTGCTCACAACCCCAGGCGGGTCACCTTCAGTTTTCCCAATGAAGTCATTCAGAATTTACCTTGTTTGTTATTAACCTTCTCATTACTTTTTGGGTTTCCTGATTTTTCTGGAATATCTTACAAATTCTTCACCTTTTTATAATTTAAAATTTTCATTTGTTATTATTGCATGTGTGTGTGTGTGTGTATGTGTGTATTGTAGCTGGTGGTTGTGTCTTGATGTGTGTGTGAAGGTTCAAAGGACAACTCTTTGGAGCTGTTTCTCTCTTTCCACCAGTATGTGAGTTCTAGGGATTGAACTCAAGTTGTCAGGCTTCCACAGCCGATGGGGAGGTGCCTCACCCACTGCTGAGCCGTTTCACCATCCCCTTTCTCACTTTTTACTTCATCTTAATGAAGAGTCCATAGCTTCTCATTGTCACAGGGGTCCTATGATTCTAAGGACTTTTGAGTGATTGTATTCCATTTTCATTCAGTTTATTATTTAATTCTGGAAAGGAGACAACTTTGTAGGAGTCTGAGTAATTTGCAAGTGTAAATGTGACCATGTTTGGTGTGTCTTCCCATACCCGGACTTCTGTCTTCTCTCACTTAATTCAAGTACACAAAGACAGACAGACCACTTGAGCATTCTAAGTCCCATTGCTAACCGTGCAGTTATCACAAAAGCCATGCGGACAGCTTTTGCTTGCAAGCAGTTTATGATCTTGTGGGATGAAAGAACTGGTAAGTGCTGCAGAGCTGTTGTACAAAATCAGTATAATTTCTGTTTCCATTTTTATACTTTGCTTAAATTTATCTTATTCGCCTAATCACTGTGCTGTTGAGTAATGGTGGGCCGAGAGGGTAAAAGCAAAACCCACAGCTGGACAGTTCCTCCTCTGTTTCTGCTGAGTAGGTATGCCGCAGACTACACAGGGCAGATGGTGAATTCCTACCACAGCTGGGTAGATAATGCCAACATGGTGCTATGTTCTTTTAACTTCATGGTTGTCCATACACTCTGATGAACCACTAAATGTCTTTGACAACTATCTCATGCCCAGAAAGATCCCCTAGAAGGGATATAACTGAACTCAGCTGGAAAAGGAATTTTCTATCATTCTTGACAGTAATTCTGGCTGTCTTTCAGAGGTCACTGTTACAGAACCTAACCGTACAGGAACTGTTACATGTATGGCTAAGGCAGTCATGATGTGGAGGGGCACCTCTCTAAAATCTTCCCTTTCAGTAAATGTATTCATGAATCCCATAGGTTAGCCTCATTGGAAAAAAAAGACAAACTAGTGGTTTTGTATAGAAATTGAAGGGAAAAAAATCAGGCAATTAATTTCTTTGAGATGTTCAGTTAGCAGTTAATTTCTTTGGATGCTTGTGTGGTCTCTTAGTCCACATTACTGACGACTAATTCCTGGTCTTGACAACAGTTTTTTCCCAGCTTGAATGTGTTCCTCACAAATCTAGAGTGAGTACAGCTCTGCTAGATGTGCTGGAAGTTTGTATATATATATCTTTGACATCATCTCTTTGGACTGTACTTGAGGCGGTTACCTCATAGTGAGCACCGAGTGATCCCTGACTACATCAACACACCAGTAACTGTTACAGAAATATCACAGGCCCAGGCTCTCACGTGAGGACTCTCTGGCCAAGAGGAGTGCTGAAATGAAGGGTGTGAGGAAGACGAGCAAGCCAGTGTCCTCATGTACTGAGCTTTCTTTCTAATAAAAGAAAGGGAAACAAGAACAAAACTTTGACAACTCAAATTCCAGCTTGTTTTCTTTACAGAGGCCATTTGTTTTAAGTTTGTCCATGCACAATCAAGCATTTTTGTTCCTAGCTTACTGTCACATACTTTTAGAAGAACAATGGTTTCCTTCTGATCCTCGCCCCACTGTGCTTCTCTATTGTTTTGGAGAAGTATGACTTTAAATAACTCTAATACTTTGGATTATATTTGGAGGCTTGGCTGGTCAGGGTGAGCTGTTCTTATTCCAACTGGAGAGTGAAATGAAGGAAGCAGGGAGCGATGCCAAGCTTGTCTGTATTTTTTTGTGCTGCCTTCATTAATGCCTTACTTGGTGATGTGAGGATATCCCTCCATTATGATTTGGGATTTATAGAGAAGTAAGATCAGGGAGTGGAGGTTAAGAGCCACCATGCTCCTGCCTTTGTGGAGTGTTACAGCCAGCTGGCCATGGCCTCAGGGTGAGTGAGTTCATCTCTCCCATTTCTGCATGGTGGTAGCTAGCAATGGGCCATGGTGGAGCCTCTGCACCATGAGGATCTGCAAATGCTGCCAGCCAGAGGCTGTGTGGTTGTGGGAGGGGTGGTCTTGGACTTTCCCCGCCTCCTTTCTTCCCTCCCTCCTTTCCTTCCTTGTCCTATTCCTCCCTAACCTGTACCCAAAGGATGTGTCCAGTTAAACCTCACCAAATTTCTCACATATCAGGACAAGGTAGCAACTCGCAATATACGAGGAAGATCCACGGTATCACCATAAAAGTTGCTTAGGGACAGGGTCGTCTCTGTCTCCTGATACTCATGAGCAATACTCTAGCTATTTTTCCATTAATTAATTTTTTCAAGTTACATCTTGATCAAAGTTCTCTCCCTCCTCCCCTCCAGGTCCCATCCTCCCTCCCTCCCTGTTCCCCATCTCTGTTCTCTCCTCCTGGGATGAGGGGAGCCCCCCCCCCATATCAATTCTTTATAGTGCCATCAAGTAAATCCCAGTGTGTGACAAAAGGACACTTTCTACAACTGGACTTCCTATCTCCATCCCACCTCTGAGACCTTCAGGTAAACTGTGGCAACTATAGTTCTTGTGGCTCTCATGGACCTGAGTGTTGAGATTCTGGCCCTACCACAGTTGACGCATAGGAAGTTTGGGTGCGTTGGAGTTAAACCCTAGGGCTTCTGAGCCTTTCTGCTGCTTGATACCACTGATAGTATCCTTTTTCTTTTCTTTTTTTGTTTTTGTTTTTTGTTTGTTTTGTTTTTTTAAGACAGGGTTTCTCTGTGTAGCTCTGGTCATCCTGGAACTTGCTCAGTAGACCAGACTGGCCTTGAACTCACAGAGCTCTACCTGCCTCTTCCTCCCTAGTTCTAGGATTAAAGGTGTGTGCCACCATCAGCTCCACTGATATGTTAGCCACCTCAATGGTAGAGACATAGACCAGGAAATGAAAATATGTCTCTCTAACTATAAGGGCAGCATTAGGAACACAGTTCCTTATTTTCCTCCTGAAGACTTCTAGAAATGGCCTAGTAAGGGTCTGAGATCCCTAGTCATAAGTAGAAGTGGCACTTGAGAGGATAAAGTTTTATACCCAAGTTGCTATAATTCAGGGATCTAATTTTAATTATTATATAAAATTAAGATGCTAAAATTGTGGAATCTGTGTTGAATCAGATATGATTTACATTTAAAAAATTAAATTAGGGTTTCATTAGGTAACCCAGGCTAGCTTAGAATACATTAATTGTCCTTAGACTTGTGATCCTCCTGCCTCAAGCCTCTTGAGTGCTGGCCTTACAGGTGTGGGCCACCATGCCTGACAGTCATGACTTTATTAATTAAGCCCCAATAGTAATTTATTTATTCATTCGTTTGTATTCCAAGATGGAAATGAAAGAGATTCTTCCTCCAAGAAAAAGTGAACAAAGCCTTCTTCAGAGTCTTCTGAGTTTCTATCACATTATGATTCCAGTTTGGTTTTTGACCAACTAATGACTAGAATACAGAGAACAATTTCAATTTTTAATTGATTACATTAAAAACTAACCCTTGTGGCAACCCTGTGCTCTGCACAGGAAAGTTACTCTGTAATATTTTTTGAAGAATTGGCTTACAATGGTAATATAATCTCATTTTTCTAATAAACTAAGGTGAGGGTTGACCTGGAAATAACTCATTTAGCCAATGAGCCAGCAGATGCAAAAGATCTTTGCAGGTTTTTTTTTTTTTTTAGCTCAGCTCATGACTTCCCTTCTTATCTGGAACAGTTTCACTAGGCTGTGAAGCCCTTGGTGACAACAGCCACCTGTATTTTCTTTTTTGTTGTTGTGGGTTTTTTTGTTTTTTGGTTTTTTGAGACAGGGTTTCTCTGTGTAGCCCTGGCTGTCCTGGACTCACTTGTAGACCAGGCTGGCTTCGAACTTGCAAAGATCCACTTGCCTCTGCCTCCCAAGTGTTGGGATTAAAGGCTGTGCCACCACCGCCCGCCAGTACTTTCTTTTGTTACCAAGTGCCTGGCACTCTCAGATCACTCAGTAAACATAGTAAAGAGGACTTTGACATCTGCTTATACAAGTAATGGTATCTGTGTGATTGCCATTCATTCTGTCTTCAATCTTGGTTTTGAGTAATGACTATTAAAGTGGTAAAAAGAGCTATTCTACATTTTCCTTTTCAGCGATATATACATGCACACATACATAAGGTTTGGTGTTTTAAAATATACAGACGAAAGAACTAAGGAGGAACAGAGTGACTATGTGGACAAGTCTAAACAACCTACCATGTACAATGTGTAATGTGTTTATATTCTAGGTAGAATCTATCAATAAATGGAAAACCCTAACTCTTAGTCCTGGCTAGGACTTTCGCTCAAATAAAAGTCTATTTATAGTATTTCAAAACTCTCTGTTTCTTCACAGTTCACATACATCGATGTCTTTCAGTTAAGATAATTTAAGAGATTTTTCATTGGGAATTCCTCTTCTGGGGCTTAGATTTGGGGAGCTTTTTTTTTTTAATATTTCCTCCTATATGTACTTTTGTCGCTCATTGGACACATCCTTGTAGCACCAGAAAGGACAGAGAAGTGTTTTAGCCATCACCTTAGTTGGCCTATGAGCCCCAACCTGTAGGCTGATTTGCCTACGTAGGATGGTTGGCTCTGCAACTCTGTGTGCAAGCATGCCCCACCTTCATTCTGGTTGACAGCTGTCAGGTAAATCTTCGTTGGTGGCCACAAGTGTCATTAGGAGAGAGAAAATGAGTACTGCAGACGAACAGCTCTGCAGTCCTAGGGAAGCAGCCCCCTTTGCACCCTGTGGCTGGTGAGTCATGCCTGTGACCAAGAGCAGAGGTGGTAGAAAGTATGGGGAGAAGGGAAAGATGCCCTCCCTGGTGACAAATTTGGAAAATGCTCACTTTGGGCATTTTTGTTGGCTTGGATGGTAGCTGATGAAAATAAGGTAGTCTTGAGTTACTGGGAAAGTGTTTTTTCCCATGGCTACATGAGTAACAGACTCTACTATTTATGTACATCTGAATTTTTAGACATTAAAACTATTGGCATATAGCCAATTTTAAAAATAACCTGTGTTTTGTACTTTCTTAATGTGTAACTATAGAACATTCCTTGACCTCCCTCTGCCCTCAATCCCAGTATTTAGTTACCATGGCTCCTAACAAAACTATTTTTTTTCTTGACATGACAGGATGGCAGGGCCATAGAAAGCCTGGAAATGCAAACTCCAACTGTAGTCTTATGATGTGCAACTTGTTAACCTGCTGTGATTCTGTCACAGCTTGTGATTTTTCTGTGCTTGTCTTCCATTTTGACTTTCTCTTCATAGCTCTTCTTCAGGCACTGGGTACGTGTGTCGCTTTGCTTCAACTAGGATGAGTTTACTCATCCCCTAAGGATCAGCTGGACACTACCACTTAAACGTGTCCTGGGATAGGGTTGGAGCCTATTTGCAGAGTGCTTGCCTAGGATGCAAAAGTCACATACTGAATTCAAGAGTAGCCAGGATATGCGAGACCCTGCTTAAAAAAACAAACAGCAACAACAAACAAACATTCTTCAAAGCTCAAACTTTTGCTCAGATCTGCAGCCTTCCGTCTTTGCATGTTTCTGATTTCTTATCATCTCAAGAGTGATCATGCATCAACTTTACTTAATTCTCAGGTATGAGACTATTGCTGAAGTGTGCCCCAAACTTCCTTTATTTATTAAAAGAAAGAATAGACTTATCTGTTCGGTGAGTGTTAGCATAAGAGGTGCTAAGGTGTGAACCCCTACTGCATTTGTTTATGAGCTTACTAATGATGGCAGTATATGCCCACACATCCTCCAGGAACCTGATGGCCTTGAAGCTGGAACAGCTCTGCCCCAGACTTCCAGAGCATGACAATATTTAAAGAAAGAGTTTGCATTCATGGTCTGAACTTCCCTCTATACTTACAGTTTTCGAAAACCATAACTAGTTTCACATTTCAAAGTTAGTCCCTACCCCCCAAAATGCTTGGGGCAAAATTCTACATGATTTCTCTCTTTGTTTTAAAAATTATATTAATTACTGTCATTAGTACATATGATAAGTGTGTGCATGATGTGTGTGTGTGTTGTGTGTGTGTGTGCTCACACACATACCATGGCGGATATGAAAAAATTGGATGACAGCTGTAAGGAGTCAGTTCTCTCCATCTTCTTTGGGTTCCAGAGATTGAGAGTTAAGATTATCAGGTCTGTGAAATTGCCTTTACCCATCTTCCTGGCCCACCTGCTTTCTTCATGAGTGTTTTCAACTCTGTTCTTTAGCTCTCTTGAACTCCTTTCCCCTAATGTCTCCTTTGGCAGCGAAGAATGGTGGTAGGGAAGGGAGATTTTCGGGAAATAGTCTGGCTTCTGTCTGGGTTAGCATGGCTCTTGCCTGCCGTTAGGACTGCCTATATAATCAAAAGGCCCAGTGACAAATGAAAATGTGGGAGATAGGTCCCCAAGGATAATTAAGAATTTCAAGCTGGGCCTGTAGCACAGGCTCGTAATCTTGGGCCTTGTATGGCGAAGGCAAGAGGATTAGGAGTTCAAAGATCTTTGGAGGTATGGTGACTATGAGGCCATGTGATACAGGTAAGAAACAAACAAACAAAAACTGATAATTATCAATTTCAAGAGAGAACGCTGCTCGGCTCACTGTACCTGTGCTCACTGCTGTCATGTCCCAATCTGACTCATGATGACGTAACCCCACAACTCTGGTGAGGTACCTCTGCCTCTCCTAACAGCTCTGGAACTCTGTCCTAACTCACACCAGTGCACAGACACCCTGCACCTTCCTTTTCAACCCCGATTTTGGTGGTCTAGCTTGAAAGACCCCTGCACTGATGACTCATGTGTTAGCACACGAGCTCCCTCTCCAATCTGTTGTCCACTTTTACTGGGCACTTGGTCATTTCTCTGTCTCTCACAAAAACCTAATGATGCTAGAAGCACACACTGCTAAATCTGGATTATACGTTTGTATATCTCAGGACATTGACTAGTGCCAGTGGGAATCCTCTTGAGTTTTAGCCATAAAACTTCATGGGAATTCCTTTCCTTTTATGTTCATCCCTTCAGCAGTGTATTTGAAGGAGGAGGAGAGAGGGACAGAGAATGTCATTGCTGCCCTATCTTTTCTCTCATTCTGTTCTTACTTCAAATTATAGCAAACTCAGTAAAGAATGGAGAAGGGTAGAAACTTTGCTTCTCCAGTTTAGAAGCATCCATCAATCAAGTTTGTTACATCATAGATCAGGGCTGGCAAACTAAGGGCTAAAGACCACACAGGGCCACATTTGATCACTTCTAGATTGTCTGTGATTGCCTCTCACATGTAGCAGAGCTGACTAGAAGTACCAGAAGCCATATAGCCCTGCACGGTGTAAAATATTTACTGTGTACATACACAGCTTGCCAACCCCAGTCCTAGATGCTCGCAGAATGTAGTGTCCCAGTTCCTAGTGCTTAACTATATGGCACCATTCAGAGGTACCTGAAGCCTCAACAGTTAATCTGTCGCAGGTTGGTGCTTCCTGGCATAACACAAGGAGAGTAAAACAAGCTTGTGGCTTCACATCATACAGTGGGTAATGTATCTGGACTTTATCCCCATTTTACAGATGAGAAAATTGTGGCTTGGAGACTGACTTATGTGGGTTTAGGGCAGTGGCCTTCTTTGTGCCACTGAGTTAATGGCAAAGAGGATTAAGACAGTTAGGGACACAAACTCCATGGCTATTGATGCATGAGGTCATGGGGTTGGTTGGTGAGCTGAGGTGGGGCATCTGCAAAGTAGGGAAGAAGGTGGTGATATATACAAATGTCCTGGACACATGCTGGATCTGAAATTTCTGTCTTGTGATATGGTATTTTACACATGTTAAATTCTTAAGCACCTTAATTAGTTTATCACAGAGTTCTCCAACTTTATGACCAGAATTTGCATTCTCCTACCAATTAAGGTTTTGATGATTGGTTAATTGACACAGAAGACAGTCTCTCCTCTAGTGCCAGAGTGGTAAACATTGTCAATATCTTAGACAATGAAGTGGTTATGGTTACCCTCACAGCTCACATGTTATTGGGAGTGATTTTTTTTTTTTTTTTTTTTTTTACTTTTCTCTTTCCTTGGTTTGTAAGTTATCTCTGTCTGACTTTAAGTTTGGGCACCTCAGGCTTTTCTTTATCTACAGTAAGGAATGTTGGAGGACAGTTAGGAAAAACAGAGCCTGGGAGGTTAAAATAACCACACCCTTACTCCTTACAAGTGACTCGAAGTTACCTTTTCATGTTAAGAAATAGTGTAAGGATTTCAAAGGTGAGACATCTTTAAGGACAAATGAACACACCTGACATGTGGCAGGCGATTAGAACACATGGAGTCATTGTCAATGCACACATGGAACATTCAATTCAGTTTTTCATATTTCTCCCTTGTCAGCGTGAAAAAATGACATCATTCCTTTCACTAAGCAAGGCTAATGCTGGCTATCAAATGGAATTTGCCTCATGTTTCTCGAAAATGTAATGAAATTATTTAAGAATGTTTTCCATATAAGACAAACATCTTTATAATGTGAAATTTTGCAGGTATTTTAATAGAATAATTGGCTCATCTGGAGACTGGAGTTTTCTTTTCGTTATTTTGCTAATTGAAAGATTGGTCCAACTCATATTCAGTTGTAATAAGGGTTATGGCTTTGCAGGGCCAGTGACTCTTACAATTTAAAAACATAAATATTACAACTGTGAGGGCAAAGTTGCCCTTTAGGTCCATTGAAAACGAAAGTCTAATACAGGGGCTGCAAAGATGGCTCCCTCAGTAAAGGTCTCATTATGCAAGCACAGGAACCTGAGTTCAGACTCCAGCACCTATATTATAGGCCAGGCTTGGCAGCGTGTGCCTGCTTCAAGTGATGAGGCAGCTGGATCCCTGGAGTTCACTGACCAAGCCCTTTATCTTAGTCATCGAGTTTCAGATTCAGTGAGGGACTCTGTGTCAAAACATGGCAGAGAGTGATTGAGGAAGACTTCATGTTAGCCTCTGACTTCCATTTTCATTAAGACACACCCACCAACCAGGCTGGGGAGGAACTCATGCACTGTGGAATACAAAGGCAGTCTGGGAGAAGAAGGGGAAGAAAATGTGGTCTTATAAGAACAAAGTTATCACATGAGTTGAAATTATAGACAATGTCTTTTAGATTGTGGGGTTTTACGTTGGCTGCTGTTGTGTGAGGCTGTGGGAGCTTGTATATCTTGCAATTGTATTTCAGCCCCTGGGAGGATAGTTGTGAATTCCTTTGTATCAGTGTTTCTAACTTAGGGATAAAAGCTGCTGTTCAGGCTTTGCACCTAGAGAATCCAGCTTGTTCTGTGATCTAATCACAGAATCTTTCTCAGCTACTGACCATATTATATGTGCAAATAACTATACCTCATTTTGCCTATCTTCATTTTTTTAAGTAGGACAAATAAAAGTCCAATCCACCAGAAAACTAAAGGGATCATAATCACACACATTTGACAGCCTTACCCTTTGTTGGCAATCAAATAGCAGTTATTTATTATATACTATGCCTAATGTAAGAGTGGCTTCAGATTTATAATGACATAATAAGCTGGCATAATGTGCATACTTGTAATCCTAGCACACAGGAAGCTAAACCAGGAGGACTGCTTGTGTTTGAGGCCCTCTTGCATTACAGATAAGGTTGGTGGTCCCTGTTTCAAACAAACAAACAAGGAACTCCCAAAAGCATTCATACATATCTAAGAAACAGTCTGTGATCAAGGAAATGGTGATACAAAAGCATGTGCTGTTTGAGGGCAGCAGAGGTGGGAACCAGCCAGCAGCCGCAGGCAGGGAGACTGGAGATGTAGAGAAGGACTTTGACTACTGGTGCCATACTACTGCAGCATAGCACTTGAAGCTCTAGCTTCATATTAGAGGAGTCTGTCTTGTCTCTTGCAGTGGCCACTTGCACCCTGAGATGTGGGGGCATTTTGGTTACCCTCTTACCCAGGGAGCTCATCCTCCCTGGGTTCAGAGGGATTGGGGGAAGGAGAGCTATTTGTATCTTGCTGGCTTCCCATGCTGCCAGGATTTTATTGTCTGAATTTGTACCCATAAGTGTGCCTACTTTATGTTCTCTAAAATCATTGGATTATCCCATCTGTAGTTATTTTACATTCTTATCTGTCTTCCTTCATTTGTTCATTGTTATTTAAGGGTTGCCCGTGAGATTGGAAATAAGTGCAAGTATTTAATGCTCCGAGTTTCTCACAGAAGGCTTGTGTTAACTTTAATAAGTTTTTATATTTTTAGTGTCAGGAAATTCTCCAAATATTATTGCTTTTGACAATTGCTAGTTTGAACATTCTTGATTCTAACTAGATTTTCAACTGGTAATATTTATTGGAAGCCGTAAGTTCTATTATCCTGTATTTTAATATCTAAAATATTTTAAATTCAAATAGCAATGTCTACTAATAGATATTCTGGTGATATGAAATCTTATTAATCCTCAAGATTAAATGTTTTTTGAGTAATATGAAGAGCAACTCTACAAAGTTGCTAAGGAAGGGGGCTGGGATAATGGCACCTTATGTACAGTTCCTACAGCTCAAGCATGACACTATGAGGACCTGAGTTTAGATTCCCAGCACCGTGGCACATACACCTGTAACCCAGAAACTGGGGTTGTGAGTGAATGTAGCCAGACAGATCCCTGAAGCTCACTGGTCAGCCAGTCTAGTTGAATCACTGAGTTATGGTGAGAGACTCTTATAGAAAAAAAAGGCTATTTAAATTATTTACTAGTATTTATATTATATTTAATTGGCTCGGCGGTTGTTATATTAGCCAGCCATTATGAATGAGTACACACAGACACCACGTGGATTTTAACGAGCCTTGGCCTGAATCAAGCAATCTTGCCCTCCCTAAGCTAGCTCTTAATTCTATTACCCAAATATGACCCTATATATACATACGTCCACTTGGACTGCTATTCTCCATGCTATGCCGATGTTCCTGGCCATGTGGAATGAGGTACTTTTTTTCTCACCCATGGTGTGTGTCCTCCTCCTTTCTTCTCCTGGTTGGAATGAACTTTACACAGAGGTGTTAAAAGCACAGGGTTCCTGTTCTAATCTCAGGTAGTCCCGCCTTCCTGCCCAGCTGATTGCCCCTCAGTGACTTTTATTAACCAATCAAGAGAATGCCTCAGAAGGGGAGGTAGCCAGATCTCAGCACTGACATCAGCCCATATAAGCAACGTTATTAGATCTTCCTCCAACAGACTCTGGCTCAAAAAAATCAGATGAAAAATGAAGACACCTGATGCTGACATCTGGCCTCCCCCACACGTGCACACACTTGTTATCTGCCACATACACACCCCCACATGAACAGGTATATACAACACACACACAATTGATAAGGCAGAAGAAATGTTGTTACTATAGTCAGAGATTTTAAAAACATAAGGAAAAGGCCAGTGAAATTGCTCATTGGGCAAAGACACTTGTCAGTAAGCCTGATGACCTGACTTTATTCTCTGGGACACTACAATTAAGAATTAATCACTTTGGGGACTTTAAAATATTTAGAAGGGTCACCCTCTGCCATCACTCTGTAACTCACACTGTGCACTCTTCCATTTCCTATACCAATTCACTCCCCAGCACTTCTCTGACCCAGTCTCTTGCTAGTTCTTGGACTTTTTTTTCCTGGAAAACCTTTGTAGGTCTGATATCGTACTTTTTAATTATTAAACATTATTAACAAATACACTTACTACTATTCCTATAAATTCCTACAACCCCTATGAATGCCTACAACCCCTAAGACCTAACCACTAAACCTATTGATAACTATTAAGGATACAGTCTTCTGGGGCAGGTCCTCAGTCGTCAGGAACACAGTCTCTAGGGTAGACTCTTTAATGCACTTAGCAGTCTTTATTCTGGAATATCTCAGACGCAGGTTCGTCAGGGTAAATTGGCTATGGCAGTCTCACCTTAAATAAGGCTTGAGGCTTTCTTCTCTCTGGGAGACCTCAGCGTCTGTAGGCCAACTTACTTCCTTCGTATCAGCAACTCTGCTGCTCTGCCTCAGTCTTTAAAGCTGGCCACAGTTTCATCAGGCCACTGTTTGGACAGGTCAAACCCCTCTAGGCAAGAGCTGAGCCACAGGGTTTAGTCCTTGGCCTTTTGCTGTCTTGCTGAGGCTTTATCTGCTCACCAGCTTCCTTCTGCCTCAGGGAGATCTGGCCATTGGTCTACCAGCACTTTCTCCAGCAGGACTCTCGGAGCTCTCTAGTATGGGGGCCCTTAGCACGCAGCTCTCTGGGCTCATCCACTTGTCCTTAAATAGGATCGCTCCTTGTTCCACCTGCTTCAGCTTAATTTGGGCTCTGCCCCTTTAACAGTTGAAAACAATGCCAGGCCATAAAGTCTTTACTTGTTTCACCTGGCTTCAACCTTGTTTTTCAGTCCAAAGAGACTCCCCTCATTTCATGTGACTTCATCCATAAACTGATAAGCTAATTGCTCACAGCGAAGTTGATCTTCATGCCCCGAATTAAGAGACTGTATCAGAAACCTAGATATTCACTAAATCTAACTTATATTAATCTATCAACCCCTACATAGGTCTGCTGTTATCAACCTTGAGGACTATTAAACAGAACTTAAGAAAACCTTTCAGCACAGTTTTAGGCTAGGGTAGAATAATATTTTTCTGTTTTGTCACAGTTTGGGTGTTTTCTTCAGCCTTTTGCAGGGGCTCTGAGAGAATTCCCTTTTCCCAAATTCTACCGCGTCATGAGACTATTTAATGGACTATTCAACTTGTCAAGCTAGATCTGGCCTAGCAGAAGAAACACATTTTAAAATTTTAAAATCTGGTTATCTCAAGGATTTAAAGAATGTGGACAATGAAGAGTGAAAAATACACTTTACAGGTCTTGTGGTACAGAGTGTGGAGGACAAAAGAAAAAAAAATGGTAACATTTAGGGGATAAAATTCCTGAGAGAAAATTTTAACATTTAGCTTGAACCCAGGAAACTTTCTGAATCACAAGTACTGTTAAGATGGAAATCTCCAAGAGATAAATCAGATTTAGTGGATTGTTCAAGATGCTCAGAGGAAACAACCTGGGGGTGCGGGGAAGGAGGCAGTGGTTGGTTGGTTTTTCCCATCTTAAAATTCACGGAGGATGTAAAACTAGAACTGGTGATTTCCTTTTGTGTCTGGTTTTAAGCACACTGGGTTTTGTCTTTTCTGTCTGAAAGAAGAATGAGGACTGTCCTGTGTGGATGTCCCAGCCCTCCGCTGGCTCCAGGCCTTTTTGCTAGTGAACACCATAAAACGCAATCCTCCCTTTGTAATGGTCCTCCCTTCCTAATGGTGACCTTTTTCTCTGTTGGGCTTTTTTCTTATAATTCTATGAAGTAATTTGAAAATATAAATATATGCATCCATATGATATTGTGGCTTCTCATCTTATGTACCAGGTAGGCTGTTGAAACTATGAATGGGGAAAAATAAAAGCAGAAAGAGGCAGGGATTGGATGCTTTGAGAAGCCGATAAAAGAGCCAAATTTAAGCAGAAAAGAAGTTTTCATTGATGATGAGGGCAGGGAATATTTTGAGCAGTGTCAAATCACAACAGGAAAAGGAGTTTCTGATATGGACCAGTGACAAGAGTGAGCATGCCTGGGAATGTTCAAGGTTAGGGTCTAGAAGGGCCAAGGAAGCATGGGACTAAAATGGACATTTAATTGTTAAATACTTAGCCGGGGCGTGGTGGCGCATGTCTTTAATCTCAGCACTTGGGAGGCAGAGGCAGGTGGATCACTGTGAGTTTGAGGCCAGCCTGGTCTACAAAGTGAGTCCAGGACAGCCAAAGCTGTTACACAGAGAAACCCTGTCTTCAAAAACAAAAACAAAAAAAAGAATATACACCTAATCACTTAATTGTTAAACACTTATCTCCTTTCCTCTTTATTTTTAAAGAGGATTTATTTATTTATGTGTGTGTGTGTGTGTGTGTGTGTGTGTGTGTGTGTGTGTGTGT
>CAJQZJ010000625.1:206373-222442 GCA_907164525.1 Lophiomys imhausi | reverse complement strand
CCCTATCCATCTCTTGTATTTAGATAAGCAAATGTTGCTTGTCTCTTAGCAACTTGATTACTGGGTAGTTTAGAGAATATCTGTGATAGACTGTCATAGTAGCTAACAAAGTGACATGTTTGCATGACTAGGAGTTTGTTTTACTTAACTATCCTAGACCGTTTTAGATGGTTGGTATCAAGAGGTCAGAGCTTCACATTTTATTTTTAAGTATCTCTAGGTATGATACCATTAGGAAGCGTTACCTTTAAATTTGTATCAATATACAAAGATCTATTCAATTGTGGTTAAATATACTCTTAATTATGTATCAATATACAAAGATCAATGCCTATGTAGCCCAATACAATCTTAAGTTGAAATCTTCTAATAAGTGGTTTTATGTAGATTTTCATTGTTATTTCAAACATGGTATAGTGAGTTCCTGTATAACCCACACCATTTTCTCTAGAGCTGATATCTTAGGGTGGAACCACTGCTGTAGTAGTGAGCCAGGATGTGTGAGATGCCGATGACTAGCACCCAGGCTTCCCTCTGAAATGAGAGTTCTTTAATGGATTACTAGGGGCTTTTCAAATGCAGACTGGCCTGGCACATGGCAACATATGGTCCTAGGCAAACAGATGTAATTGGTAAAGCCCGGGAAACTGAGAAAAAGGACTTTTGGACTTGCTGCCTCTATTCAAAAGATGTTGAGCAGGAGTCGAAATGGATGGAGCCCAGTTGAAGCTTTGGTTCCAGACAGACTCCAACAGTGCCTGGTTGAGGGATGTGGCTGTAAAGCTTTGGAAATCTCGAGAAAGCGTTCTGCTGAAGGGTGTGGCTGCAGGAGTGGCAAGAATGGGCCAGACCCCTCAAAGACCTTGAGAACCACACCCTATTTAAGCTTGAGAGAGAGAGATGCCCTCATGAGAGAGACGCCCTCATGAGAGATGATGAGGTGCAAATCGAAGTACACCGTCTGTCTGCCAGCCCTAAGGCCATGCTAATATAGTAGGAATCCTGGTAATACCAGTTATATATGTTTGCCTAGGACCATATGCTGCAATGTCCCAGGCCTATCTGCATTCAGAAAGCCTTTACTAATTCATTAAAGAACTCCCATTACACCCCTCAAATGTCCTCCTTTCTTTTTGCTATGCCTTGCATTCTAGGATTCCATCCTGAAAACTACAGTCACATTTATTTGTCTGGGCTCCAACAGTTTTATTGCTGTTGATAACCTTGATAATTTTAAGGCTAGGAAGTTTGAGAGTTTACATCTGTGTTTATCCTGTTAACAAACGGTCTTCGAAGATCTCAGGGTACATTGCCATTCTCGTCTTACTGTATCCGACATGTTCAGTGTGACTGAGAACAGTTGATGCCAGTCTTGATCTTGCCTTGAGATTTTTTTCTTCCCTGAAGACCAACCAAGCACCTTCCTGGAAACTCTAACATCATATTCACTGAGGCTACCAGGGAGCTAATGGGGGCTGATTTTTCTCTCTTTGTTGGTGAAGTTGTAAAGCTACTGTAAGTTTCTAAGTATTTAGACAAAAATAGTTTTAGTGGTAATGAAGAACGTCTCTTTTCATGTGTTACAGGTGGGAATGAGATCACGAAACCAAGGTGGAGAAAGTTCATCTAATGGGCACATCTCCTGCCCCAAGTCTTCCATCATAGGCAGTGCTGGTGGTATAAGCCACTCAGAAGATGCAAAAAAGAACAAGGCAAATCGGAAGGAGGATGATGTCATGGCTTCGGGAACTGTCAAACGACACCTCAAACCATCTGGAGAAAGTGATAGAAAGACTAAGAAGTCACTGGAGTTATCCAAGGAGGATCTCATCCAGCTTCTGAGTATCATGGAAGGGGAGCTGCAGGTAGTGTCAGTCTTGTTCAGCTCATGTGCGTCTAGTTTCCAACCTATCAACCCATCCCTCACTGGACGGCTAACATCTTTGGGAAAGGAGGTTATTGTCCTCATTTATTTCTAAATCCTAATGTTGGCACAGTTTTTGACTGAATAAGTATTTGTTTAAAGAATGACAAGTAATCAAGTGTGGATTCCATCTTCCAGCTTCTCTGGAAGCATGAAGTTTCATCATGATATAAGGCAGCAATAACTTAATCCAGGGTTTAGAAAGAGGCTATCTGATTTGGACAGGGCTCTAATTGAAAGATGTAGAAATGTTAAGAATAGGAAAATGTTGTGTTGCAATTAGTACTTTTGTGTTTCCTCTGAGAGGGAGGGAGAGTGGACAACAGAGCTAGAGCTTTATGGAAACCAACCTTTCTGCTTCATTTTATTTCTTTGTAACACTCAGTCTCAGTGTTCTGACATGTCATAGGAGTTGAGACACAGTGAATAGAATATCACATTGTGAAGAACCCGAATGGTTTCCCAAAGCATTTTCAAGTCTGTTATTTCATTTGATCTTGGTAAAATGGAGGCATCATTACACATATTTCATAAATGAAGAAGCTGCAGTTAGAAGCCATGTCCTGGCTCTTAGTCCATTGATCTTTCTGCCCACCTACACCAACTTTTTCTAGCTGCCATGAGCCAGGACCATCCCAGTAAGTTTGTGTTTTGAAGGATTTGGGAAACAGTTTGATTTTTTTTTTTTTAATTTCTGAGCTTAAGACAATTGTTTTTCTGACAATAAGGGAAGAGTAACATTTTTTTCTCAAGGACAGTATGGCTTGAGAATGGAGTTACTGTTTTCTCTTCTCTTAGTTTTTGTTACTTTGTAGGAGCTTCCAACAGAATGCTAGCAACTGCATGAAGTGAAACCTTTAGCCTTACAGGTGCTGTTAGTACCAGAGAGGCAATTTGCAGTCCACTCTAGACTAGTGTGGCTTTTATATTCCTGTTCTCATTTGTGTGTGTGTGTGTGTTCAAATAAGGAACCCTCTGGGGTAAAGAGAAATACAAATCATACAGAACTAAAGTTTGAGAAATACAAGCAAATACAATTGAACAAAATAACATTTAAACTTCACAGCAAAAGAAAAACTTTCCAGAACACGACCATTACTAAAAATAGCGTTCACCGCTCCCGGAAATGTGGTCACTGTTTTGTCTATTAACATTTATTGGACAGAGTTGAATGATGACTCCAGCATTTTAAGCTGTGCCTGGTAATAGCTGATGACTAAGTATGGTAGTGAGAGTGTGTGGACCTCCAAAGCAACACCATCTTCTTGACTTGCTTCAGCCACATTGTTATTATGAATTTGTAGTTCCTGGAGAGACTTTTCTATAGAAGGCTGTTCTATCATGGTAGACTCTGTAAGGCCACTCATGTGGGTTTTAGGGACATAGCAGTGCTGCGTGTCGTTCTAGATTGCTGTGCAAAAGACAAGCTCACACACCAGGGAACATGAAGAAAGTAGACAGAGGTCCTGAAGACAGGTGTTTTAATTTATGTCTTTGAATACAGGATGCTTCCCTTACACATATTTCTAGGCAGTTATATAAACCAAAAGTAAAATGTGCACAAGAGCATTCACTAGCAAGAGGAGTGAAAGGAAAGAGAAATGAAGGTCCCAGTACTCCAAAGAGTTCCATGGTCTTTTAAACGGAAGAGCAAATCATCAGACACACCCATGCAAAGGCCCTATGTGCATATTTGTAAATGGATGTTTTACAAGGTTTCATTTATTTAAAAGGAGAGTGACCTTGTATTTGGAGATGTACAGATGTTTGTCCTCTATTAACACCATCACATTGAAGGGGTTATTGTGGTTAATAGTGGGAAGCTGGTAATGTTAGCAGATGTACCTGACCAAACAGGAGAAGGGAAAGAATTCTGTCTGAAAGGGTGGTGCTTTGGGAAGTAAGTTACTGTCAGCTCAGGTCTGTAAGGACAGCCCAACATGAATGAAGCAGATAGTGTGTTGTTTCTCAGACCTCCACTGGCCACCAGTCTGTCTATGGGCTGGCTGTATGTGACCCCAATATCCTTTCTCTAGGGATGACCTCCTGAGGTTCTATGTACTATTGGGATTGTGATATAAACTAGAGATACCTCACTCACGCCATCTCCTTTGTATCACAAACAGTTACACCCCTGGCCCAAAGAGGGTCAGCGCTCTAGTCCTAATTGTTATAGATCTAAATTTCTTGTCTTATACATAGTCCAACATCCTACCTGTCTTATTGCTTGCATTCTGTTCACATTTGTATTTTAGGATCTTTATATTTACCCTTGATCTCCAGAATTTCCTCCATGGAAATTCACGTGTAAACATACAAACCAAAGACATTGTGTGGAAAGATACATCTTTAAAGTTATTTTTATTTTATGTATTCCAGTTTTTTGACTGCATATACATCTGTGTGAGGGTATTGGCTTTCCTGGAACAGGAGTTACAGATAGTCATGAGCTGCCATGGGGATGCTGGGAATTTAACCCAGGTCCTCTGAAAGAGCAGCCAGTGCTTTTAACTGCTGAACCATCTCTCCCGTGCTAGAAAAAAAATTTTTTAAAAAAAAAAAAAAAAAAAAAAAAAAAAGGAAGAATTGTTTTTCATTAGGGGGACATAGTGAAGTTAGATCCCAAAGTTTGGTGTGAAAATATTTGGAAATATTAGAAGTGGGACCACTAAAGATACCATATGCTGGGTATCTATACAAGTCTGGGGGGTTTTGTATTCCCTGTTCAATGGCTGGTGTTCAGTGAAGTGGTATAACCAGGAAGCCTTGGAGGTGGGGGTGGGGTGGAAACTACATCCATAGGTCAAAGGAACTAGGGTTTTATATATATAAAACAGTGTCAAGGGGACAAGACAAAGATGAAGTCTGTTACAGAAGAGCATCTTTCAGATTTTTCACTGCCTGCATCTCAGTGGCTGCAAGCTTGTCATCTTAGCACCAGGACTGGTCACTGTTGCTGGCACCAGGGTCAATAAGCTGGTTTCTGTCACTGCAGTTTTGCCCTTGACTGTTTCCAGTAACGTGCTTTCTAATTAAATTGGAACATTTTTAGTCTCTGGGTGAAAAACTAGGACATATTTCCCAGACTGAACTGAAAGTAATGAAACTGTCCACCCAGACCATTGTTTGGGCACCATGATTCATTTCCCCTTGAATTTATTCTAAAATAGCCCTTTACAGAATCCAATCAACTTGGCTGATCTAAACCTAACAGAACTTCAAAGGAAGTAGTGCTCTCATCATAAAAACCACAATACAAAAGACTTGGCAAAAATACATTCCTGTAAAGTAAGTCAAAACCAAGACATGAACAAATTCTTTTTCTTCATTTGAAAAAGCATTTATATTGTAAAATCTTGGCATACCTATTTCAATACACTTTAGGAAGGAAATCCGTGCTAAATTACATCTCATTTTTTCTCCCTTTGTTCCTATGTTTTGCTCTCTTCTCCGTGCATATAGAGAGACATGGAGAAAACCAGATAACACGATTAGAAAATACATCAGAAATTCCGTTGGCTTTGGTTTTCTGCTAAGTCACACAGTCACTGACACGCTGAGAAATTAATCTCCAACTCTAGGCAATTGAGAGAAGGTGATGTTTCTCAAACATATTTATAAAACAGCAAAATATGCATAAGGATTTCTGCTTCCTCCGCTCTGCCCTTTCGGAATGTCCATCAGTTTTCTTTAATGTTGTTCACTAGCTCATCTCTACTTCTCCATTTCTTGGGGGGAAGCCTGTTCTCTGCACTTCTTCCTCACCAATGCCATTCATTCATCCTTAGAATTTAGTTAATAATCATTTAAGTGTTAGTGGTTGACTTACAGTGTTTGAGGAATATTGTTATGGGAGAGGTGCAAACACCCAGGATGTTTTAAACTTACCACTTTCCTTATCTCGGCCAGAGGTGTCCAAAAGTTGAGAGGTCCTTCAGTGAAACCAGCAGAGATCTCTGCTTGGGGCAGGTTGGAGCTCTCTTGGGCTTTATACTGAATCACTGCGATTGGTTTCCAGAATAATCCCAGCAATTCTAAGCCTATTGTCAGTGGGTAGAGGACGCAGGGAAGTTAAAAGAATATAGTGATATCTCTCAGAAATCTAGGAATTTAGAAAAGATGGTTGAGTTATTTAAATCTGAAATTCAACACATGGTGTGGGCACTAATATCTTTGCTTCTTAGCTAAGCAGTAAAATGTGTTTCACATAACAAAGGAGTTGAGAATACACATGCCAACCTCTTTATTTGAAATCACCACATTACTTTTCTCTACTTTGAGCTTTCTTTAACAGTCATAAACAGTGTGACTTGAATGCTAAATCCTACAGAGAAATTTGGCAGAATTTCAAAGGTTTGCTACTTGGCCCTTGAATGTTGACTCTAGGCCTCTGTCCAGTCCTTGATGTATGGGGATTTCCTACCTTCTGGTGTGATTGTCATTACTAAACTTGGCTAATATAGTTACTTGGACAAGTTTGAGTGAGGAAAGCAGAGAAAGGAAAGTAGCTAGAGGGGAAACATGTCAGGAGAGGTTTTCAGTGATGAAAGGACTTTACTTTATTGACAGGTTAAGAGGTTACAGGACCAGAATGAGCAGTGCCAAGGACACAGACAGAACGGATTGCTGATGGCAGAATCTTGGAGGAGACAGAAGAAAGGGAATCAAAGTCATGATTTGGGAGCTGACCTGGATCTTGATCTTGAAATGGGGGAAAGTCCTCCATATTCTGTGTGACTAGAGAATGGAAGATTTATATGTCAGGGGAAAACAGTTGAAAGAGCTCCCTGACAGGCTTGCTTTTCTCATTCAAGTAAAGTGGTGTCTGTTCCACTGAGAGATGATAAGGCCTAATCAATGGTCCTGTGGAAGAACCCGTACATGCTGAATCACAGCCCCAGGTGGAGGTGAGGTATTAGATCACAGATTCTCACCCTGTGGGTCAGGACCCCTTTGGAAGTGGGTCAAACAACCCTTTCACAAGGGTTTCATAGCAGATATCCTGCATATCAGATATTTACATTATGATTCATAACAGCAAAATTATAGTTATAAAGTAGCAATGAAGTGATTTTATGGTTGGGAGTCACTACAACATGAGGAACTGCATTAAAGGGTTGCAGCATTAGGAAGGTTGAGAACTACTGTGTTAAAAGAAGATTGTCATGGATAATATGGTCACTTATGAGTAGAATTTAAAGCTATACAGGAAGTAAGACTGCATTTGCCATAGTAACTGGTCTTTTAAAAGGAGACACGATTCATGGTGTTGAGTTTAGGATTAAAGTTGTCTGATTGGCTACAGTAAAAGGACAGACAAACAGGGAAGTAGAGTATGGGTGAGGAGCATCCAGCAAGGAAGACCTATTGGGGTGAATGAGTAGACCAACAGAGAATGGTCAAGACAGAGCCAGAAAGCCTGGAGAGTATCCTCTTTGAACATAGGCTTTGCTGTGACACTGACGTAACTAACAGAGTACTAAGCGTGGCCCTGGAAGGAGCAGTGCAGGTAGCTGGAGTTAATGGGGCTAAGGAATGGTGAAGTTAGGATGTTGAACAAGCCTCCTATTGAATGTTGAAACCCAGGATGGAGGCAGGTTTGGAATGGAGAACAAGTCTGTATCATTAGTCAAATATGAGAGCTGTGGGTCAGAAGGTCAGCAGATAACTGTGCAGGCCACTTTTGCCAAAGTATTCCTCTTGATTATGTCATTCTGTTGCTTAAGAATTTGCACGATAGCCTTAGACTTTATTAGATTGAAATAGAAATTGCTCAGGCTGTAGTGCTGTTAACTCCTTAGCTATGAAAACTCACTCTTGGTGTTCATTTAAGTAGCCATTCCTATCCAAATAGGCAGGCCGTACACTCTTCCACAGCTCTGACCCACACTCATAAATACAAACTCAAACACTATCACCATTCCAAGGGGAATTTATCTTCTATTTCTTTCACACTGAGAATATTTGCAAGACCAAACTTGGTCTTTTGGGAAATTGTAATATATTATCCAACAATTTTGTTTCTACCAGTGAGTGTATCTTTAGAGACCACCAAAGGCTTACCTCCTTTGCTAAATCTTTCATAATCCCTTACTCCCCAACCCTTGCCTTGGTTCTGCTCTGAAATCCTGCATGGTTTTGTTATGTGTGAATCATAGCATCCCAACTATACATATTCTGCATGTGTGTGTTGTGAAAAAAAAAAAACAAACAAACAAAAACCAGCAAGAACTTTAAAGGAGGGACTAGAAAGCGACTGGGTATATATCATCGTTAGTCTATTGGTGATTGACATCTCAGAGTATTCTAAGATTTATACAACCTGTGAAGCATTCATAAGGCCAACTTTAGTGTGCTTGTATATACACGTTCATGTGTGCAGATGAATAAATGTGTGTTGTATGTACACACGTGTGTGTGCTCATGCTCATAGAAAAACTGTACCAATGGAGCTATCTTCTCCAGCCCAAAATTGATGTTTTAATATCTTCAAAAACATTTGAATCGTATAAAGTATAAGCATCATATACAAAATCATGTTATTTTTCCATTACTGGTAATGGTCATAAATATTTTCAATATTTCTACCACACATTCCAGGGTTGTTTGGGGTTGTTTTGTTGTTGGTTTTGATCATATTTTTCTTGTGGGGGCAGTCTTTATGTGTATGTATTTTTTTTTTTTTTTGCAAGCAGATGAGTGCAGGTGCCTAAGAGCTTGGAACCTGTTGAGCTGGAGTTACAGGCCATTGTAAGCCATCAGATGTCATAAGGAATTAATTCAGGTCCCCTGCAGCATTATGCACTATTGACTGCTGATCCATTTCTCTAGCCACCCTCCCTTGTCATTTTTAAAAAGAACTGTCATACTCCACTGAAGATGAGTATTATCAACTCAGATGGAGTCTCTTAGGCAGCCAGACACAACAGGCTCACCTCGAAGGGGTCTTATAAATCACCTTGCTCTTTGGCGATAGCTTTTCTTCTCTTAAATGAGTTCCATTTTTCCCAAGGTGTAGCCTCCTATAGAATCCCATGCTCTGGAATGCTGGATTTCAGTTCCCTTTCTGGCTTTTCAGCTTGATGACTCACCTGCTCGTAATCTGCTTCATCTTTAGAACCTCAGGCTGGCATTGCCTTGAGCAATGCACCCAGTGAAATCTCAGACGGCCGATGGCATGATTGGCGTGCAGGGAATGGCCTTTGCTGAGTTCAGGAGTCGGAAGGGCAGGCTGCTGTCTGATTAAAGTCAACACCAGATCTGACTTTTGCTGGCTACAAAGCCTCAGAAGACAATACTCGTGGCAGTATTGTCTGCATTCTGACAAAGAGCTCTACTGTCTGTGGCAGAATATGTTTAGTATTCCTAATAGAATCAGAGTCTGCAGTGAGGACAAAATATCAACTGACAGTGCAGAGCAGAACTTTGGTTTTATTGTGAGGTGCGAGGAAAAACATTAATAAAGAAAATACCCCACAAAATATTTTTTGTTGTTTGGTGGGATCTCAATAGGAGGAAATACTCAGTTAAAGATGGAGCCATTTCCTTTCTTTTGTGACCTGCCTTTCTGTCATTGTAAATGATCTCAGCCATTCCAGTGGACAAACTCTACCCAAATATTCCAATTATCTATGTAAACATCCCCCAGTTATTTGTTGTATATATGTGTTTGTTGTATGGAGACAATTTTAAGTAAAATCAGGGTATGTGCAGGTTGTTGGAAGGAACATATTAAATAGATTTGGAGCATAATAGACCTCTGATTTTAGAATGGCTTCCTGGAGAGATGTCAAGTACACATCTGCACTCCCAGGTGTATTGTAAGGTATCCACTAGAGAAGACTGGCCAATAGAAAGTCTTTATTAGCCAGACTGTGACTAGAGTGGGTGTTTGGGATCCTAATATATCCCCAAGCCTTACTCAGGGTAAGATTTCAAGCACAAATACCATATTCTGGGTTGACATACTTCAGTTAACAAGAACAGTTAGCCAGAAGCAGAAGTACAGAAGCCAAAACCCAAGGTTAGTGCATTTAGAGACTTTCTCAGCACTGTGGACTTTTGATGGAGTAGGTCTTTGTTTTGGCGGGTGGCCCTGTCTATGTACTGCATCTTACAGCCTAAATGGTACTTCCATCATGGATTCAGTTGGGCTGAAGATCTGGGTTCCTGCTACACTGCAGCTTAGGCAAGAGCTAGACTTGTGTTACTCACTGAAATTTCTGATGAAGAAAGGAATGTTCCATACCTGTCCCTACGTGTGTGGTAGTCGGTGGCCACATGTGACTTGTAGTTACTTGAAAATGTGGCTAATTGAGCTGAGAACTTGTATTTTGACTTTTTTTTAATGCTGATTAAAAAAAAAAGTTGTCTTATTTTTTAACCTGTGTGAATACACATGTGTCTGTGTGTGGGTTTGTGCACATGAGTAGAGCCAGAAGAGGGCATCGGTTGCCCTGGAGTTAGAGTTGTAGGTGCTCCTAAGCTGCCCAGGGTGAGTATGGGAATTGAACTCAGGTCCTCTGGAGGAGCAGTATGTGCTCTCAAGCTGAGTCATCTCTCCAGTTCCTACTGCTGATTGATCTACATTATAAGTGACCACTGTGTTGAAAAGTATGAATATAGAGGAAAGCACATAGCCATGCCTCAGGAGCTCAGGGCTGGTTCTAAGGCATTCATCCTCAGCAGGCCCTTAGACTATACTGAGCCTGGGGTGCAGGGGAAGTTGTGGCTAGAGAGGAAACTGAGTTCTGGGTACAGAGCAGGAAGTGATACGTCATGGACTCAAGGGAAGAGAGAACTTCAGAAGACATTCATGGGTCCCAGCGTGGCTCCAGGACTAAGAACATGGCTTAGTTTCCTTTCCTGTTGCTGGGATTTAAAAATACCCTGACAAAGCTGGGCATGGTGCTACACCCTTTCAATCTCAGAGAGGCAGAGGGCAAGAGGATCACTGAGAGTTCAAGGCCCGCCTAGTCTACATGAGTTCCAGAACAGTCAGACCCTGTCTCAAACAAATAAATAAAACAAAACAACCTTGACAAAAGCAATTTAAGTAGCTGTACTGGTGGTGAAACTGTCTCAGGGAAAAAAAAAAAAAAAAAGGCAACGTAAGTGGGGGTGAGGCCTGTTTGACTCACAGTTCAAGCATACACTCTATTATGGTAGGGAACCGAGGGTGGTGGGAGCTTGAAGCAGCTGGTGGTACCATCACATCCACAGTCAGGACCACAGAGGGATGCCTGCTGCCTGGTGCTCAGCAACTTTCCTTCGTTTACACAGGGATCCCAGTCAGAGACCCAGGCCATGCACGTGGTTGGCCCTCCTACCTCAATTAATGTAATCAGGGTAATCCACCACAGGCCTGCCCAGAGACCTATCTCCCCTATGAACCTAGACTCTATCAAGTTGACAATTAACCACCATAGGATGAAAACAAAACAGTCTTTTCAGTCCATCTACTGAACAGACTTTTCAATTGGTTAGGTTCACAGGAGATCATTGTCCCACAGAGTTTGAGGAAGCAACTCTTTGGGGGACGTTTACAAAAGAGGAAAAGCGGTAGTTGTTTTGTTTTTGAAGATGACACTGACCGTGGTCTGGATGTTAGGCTTGGCCTTTCCCGTTCCTAATGCCTAGTCCTGCTCCCAAGCTCTTTGTTCCCCACAGGGAGTGTAATTGAGTTAGGACATTGAAGGCATGTCAGATTCTTTCCAGACTTCAAATCTCCACTCGTTGCCTCCTTTTCCCCTTCTTCCATCACTGAAAGAGAAAGATCCCTTTTTGTCAAGGATAGTTCTGTTGATCTGATACTCCCACCTTCGTTTATGTCTCTTTACACCTCCTACACATCCCCAAGCCTCTCTTTCCAAGGGTGTGCTGGCTCTCCATGCTAGCAGGGTGTGGGGGCTGCCCAGTCTCCACATAGAGGAGCTAGATCCACGAGAGCGCTTGTGTTCCTGTACACATTGACTTTTCAGCAGGGTCTCTGTCCCCAGGTGGAATTTAGACAATATTTAAGGTCCCCCCTTTTTCTAATGCTCTCCTGGCCAAACGCTTACTTCTTTTGCTGCTTGGTTTGGCAGGATCTTCACTATTTAATCATCAGCACTCCTTTCTGGGTGGGTTGAGGAATGGACAGACAGCTTAAACAGACCTGCACAAGAGCGTGTCTATGTAAAGCATACCGCATCTGATGAACTGCAGAGCCTATACCATCTCCCTCCACAACACTTCCCTAAAGACGTGGCCATTATGTTTTTTTTTTTTTTTTTTTTTTTTTTTTTTTTTTTTTTTTTTTTTTTTGGTTTTTTCAAGACAGGGTTTCTCTGAATATCTCTGGCTGTCCTGGACTCGCTTTGTAGACCAGGCGGGCCTCGAACTCACAAAGATCCGCCTGCCTCTGCCTCCCAAGTGCTGGGATTAAAGGCGTGCGCCACCACCGCCCGGCGCCATTATGTTCTTTAAAACTGCCTTTTAAGAATTCCACTTGGGCGTGGTGGTGCATGCCTTTCTTTAATCCCAGCCCTCAGAAGGTAGAGGCAGGTGGAACTCTGTGAGTTCAAGGCCAGCCTGGTCTACAAAGTGAGTCCAGGACAGTCAAGGCTACACAGAGAAACCCTGCCTCGAAAACCCCAAAAAAAAAAAAAAAAAAAAGAATTCCACTTTGGCCTGCCTTTAGAGGCATTGCAGGTGTGGCCGCTGTGTCACATGTGCATTAGTAGGTGACAGAGAGGAGAGTGACTATGTCTACCCTTAGTATTCTCACATGTAAATATCTGAATGATTAATAGCCTAACACTCCCTGAAAGAAAGCAAGCCTGAGATGACCACCAGTCTGGTGCCAGGGAGTCCACTGCCAGGTAGCTATGGATAGGGAGTTAGCCTGAGATGACAACCAGTCCAGCACTGTGCAGGCCTAGTCGGGCTCTGGGAGTGAGCTGGAGACTAGAAGAACCCCACTTGGGACCATAAGCTCCAGGTGGAAGTGAGCCCAAGACAGGTAACTCCTACATGGTGCTAAACAGGCAGACCCAGGTAAGGAGTGAGCCCAAGAAGACTACCAGTCTGGTGCCATGGGACCCCAACAAAGAGCTCGCCTTAGATGACCACCAGTTGGTCACCATGCAGGCCTGAGAAGGAAGACCATGCCTGACCCCTGACCAGTGCCATAATGCAAGGCATAGCACTCCTGAGGCCTTTCCTGACACAACCCCAGACACTGAAGAGACCTCAGGTGCCACTAAGAGGATCAAGTAAGTGGCAGAGAAATGGAAGAGAAAGAGAAACAGAAGGAAGTAGGCACAATGAAGAGAGGCAGAACTGGAGACCTGAGGGTAGTGTGGGTGGAACAGCCTGATGTGAGTAGCCTGTGATGCTACCTAGGACCATGGTGGGGCCCTGGCCCGTGCTGTCACTGGGGATCACGTCCGGGTCTGTGGCCCTGCAGCAGCAGGGCTTTGTTACCACCAAAGTCCAACTGAGGTCTCTGAACATGTTGATGTCTAAGGACTGTGCAAAACTGGCTCCAGCCATCGTCTGGGCATCATGGTAGAACTGGCCATGAAGGAATGAGATCAGGAGAGCTGACCCTGCCTCTAGCCCAGTTGCAGTCATCTGAAGAGCTGGCCTGTATATTGCCTAGGACTCACAGCAGAAATGGCCCCACTTGTAGGAGTTGTGGATGAGCCACCAGAGGGTGTGAGTGTGGGAGAGCCTACCCTGACTCTTGTCTGCTGTGCAGTGGTACGACCAGAGAAAGAACCCTCTTCCCCTCCCTCGTGGAGCTGACCCTAATGGTGTGGGAGTGGGACAGCTGGCTCTGCCCCTTGCTGGCAGTGGCATTGGATTGGTCAGTCAAGGCAGGGCAAGATAGCTGGCCCCAGAGGTGTGGTGGTGTGTGCAGGAAGCCCAGATCCAGGGCTTAGAATTGGCCCACCCCAACATCTACCCCAAGAATGAACTGCTGGAGTGTGTGAAGGGGCTGATGTTGGGGTAACCTACTGCAACACATATTGAATCAACTGGTTATGAAGGTGTGTCCCTATATTCCCAATTGTTGTGCTGGCAGTGTCAAGTGCTGGGAGGATACACAGCATTGTCATTTTCATAGCCCACAATATCTGCTTTCTGTATATAAATGTTTGTTGCTTCCTTACCTGCCCCCCAAAGATGATTCTCTGAGGTTATCATGTTAAAAGCAAGCTAGTTGCTGTGGGGGAGGTCATGTAGCCCTCAATCTGGCCAAAAGGTAACAGTAAGAGATGGATGAGGCATAGTCTTACTGCTGATTGGTTGAGAGTGAGTAACTGTGGGACCTCTTCCACTAATAATACAATAGCTAATAGCTATTTGTACAAGAAAGGAGTGTGGCTTTTGATAAATAAAGAGTGGGCAGCTGGAGCTGGGGAAGATGGATAGAAGCAGAAGAAGAGCTGGGCAGGAAAGTCCAGTGGAGTCTATATGGGAGCTGAGGGCCTGCCCCAGAAGCAGCTAACAGCCTTATACTATACAGATATCTCCATGCCTTTATTATTAACCCCTAGTGGGACCCCCAAAAGCATCTGCAATAGGGAGGTCCTACAGATCCAAAGCTTCAGGATCTCCATGACACAGGGCAACAACAAGATAACCAGGAAGAGTCCCGGTGAGGTTCCAGCATTGATGTTGTAACCAGAGGCCTTGAAAGAGACCAATAGCTCATTGCAATAAACATTTGCAAGCAAAGAAATGTGGACAAAAGGGTATAATGTGAGACACACTGTGACACACTATAGCTTCCACAAGGAGATTTTTTCCCCCTGTTGGGGGTGGTTTGCAAGGGTGGGAGTGATGAGAAGGGGAGATGAGTGGGATTGGGGTGCATGATGTGAAATTCACAAAGAACCAATAAAAAGTTTTTTTTAAATCTCTACTTTGTACTAAATACTGAGTGCTAATGTTTTAAATTACACCCAGTCACCAAATTGTACACCAAAGAAACCAATGTATCCCTGTTGAATTAGCAGTCCAAGTTGAAAAGTGAACACCAGGAAAAGAATCCTATTCCATACATGGCAGAAGAGGCGTACGTTATCTACCAACAAGATTTTTTTCTATTTAAAACAATTTTTTTAATGTGTTGGATTTCAGACTCTGGCTGACACTTTTGGTTTCTGATTCATATTTTGAACCGAGGCTGTGGTCCCCTTTATCCCTTTCTCAGCTGCATCTTGCTCTTTTTTTCCTGTTTCTTAGCAACAGGAGTTTAATCATCTGAACTGGTGCATCAGTGTTGGTTGGTAATTGGTGATTTAAACATTAAAGGAAGGAGGTGCACTTATGTCAGATACATTTTTCTAGTTTGCCTCATTTCATATAAAATGCTTCTAACTGGAGAAGAGAGAGATGGTAGAAGGCAGGTGTGGCTAAAGCATGCTGTGTGCGTGTTCATAAATGCCACAGTGAGAGCCATTAGCTTATATGATTACTATCTATTAATACTTAATACTAAAAATGAAATTTGTTGGGCTTGGAGATGGCTCACAGAAAGGCTTTGCTGCCAAAACTGATGGCTTGAGTTTGAGTCCCAAAATCCACATGGAGTGTGCATGAACATACACACACACACACACACACACACACACACACACACACGAAAATAAATGTAATAATTTTTTTTCTTTTAAAAGAGTATTAGTTCTTGGAGAGTTTCATAAAATGTGTTTTCTTTTTTTTTTCATAGTACTCGTTTTTCTTTTACTTGAAAACTTATTTGATCAAATTTGGGAGTTACAAACCTGTATACTGTTGGGTAGGGTTTTTTTTTCTTTTGTTTTTGGCTAAAATTTTTGTGTTTTTTTTAATTTCATTTTGTTTTTCCTCCATCTCTTTTCATTTCCTTTTGTCTTTTTTTTAATTACTTTATTTTTTTTTCTTCAAGTTACATTTCAGTCACAAACCCCTCCCTATTCCCCCTTCCTATGCCGCCCTTCCACCCTCTTCCCTCCAGAAGTTTCCCCTTTCAGTCCAACAGATGGTTCCTTCTCTTATAACAGTAAATACTATACAAAACAACAGATATAAATATGCTACATTTATGAGAGTTAAATGGCCCAGCATACCTTCCCAATGTCCAGTTTATACATATTTGGCCCCTGACTTTAA
>CAJQZJ010000625.1:172763-198526 GCA_907164525.1 Lophiomys imhausi | reverse complement strand
TGTGTGTGTGTGTGTGTGTGTGTGTGTGTGTGTGTGTGTGTGTGTGTAGTTTTAAAGATTGGTGCTGCTAAATTTGAATTAATGCCTTAGATTAGTGAAGGGAAGGGATGTTCTTAGAAGAGTTGATAAATACATGAGAATTTGCTTGTAGTTGAGTGTGAGTTTCAGAGAGCATGTTGAAAAATTTATGGTGATTAAAAAAATATGTGAGCAGAAATGATGATGATAGTGAGAGGCATGGGATGGTTTGAGTTTGGAAGTGGAACTAGTTTTCTGTTTTATTAGTGGTGTCCCAAATACCAAGAGCCTATCCTCTTTGGCAGCTGTAGTGTCAGAATGATATGCGTGTTTCATTCACTCTTGGCTGTGGCCAGTTCTTTAGAGATACAGCTAGAAGAACAGTGCCAACTACCTGATGAAGAGATGCTTTCAAATGGATTTCTGTGGTCTAGTCATCTTGGAATCTTCAGAACTGATCCCTGTGAACACAACATCATTCCACTAGGACTTTGGCTAGAACAGGTGTGTCCATGTTCTTTTGGCTTCTTTTGCCAGATTAGCTCTTGGGATTAAGCATGTGTAAAGAGTGTCAGCAGAAAGAGGGTATTCATACTACATAATTGTTAGTCTTTAGGGTCATGGAGAAAGGTGAAAGGCATTTATGGGTATTCTCATCATGTTACGAAGCACTGTTAAACATGACACGATGAGTTCAGGGTTGAGACATCTGGCCGTGCTGGCTGACCAACCTCACCCAGCTGCCTCTTCTATGTAGTCATCATCACCATGCTTTGATGTAACCATTCATTTATGGATGACAGTGTTGTGTTATGATGACAGCTCAGATAAGGCTCCTGACCACAAAATCTCAGCAGAGGTCAGTACATATCCATTGTCTGAGACTATAATGTTTGGCCCCCTCAGAGAGTGCAGACAAACAGTAGGGAGCTTGGCATAAACAAGGGGACTTTGGACCACTCTGTCGATTTGTCGTATAATCTAGAAAGTTCTTTTCCTGGATGTGTTTAGCTATTAATATAAATTTTGGCAAGTGATTCATGATCACTTATTTTGAAAAGAGAAGGTACATTGGCACTAGCTAGTGTGACCAAAATTTCCAACAACAGAATCATTGTCAAGCTGCCCCATATAGCTGGTTTAACTTATTATGGAAAAAATACCCTAGGGGACTACAAGACATGAAACCATGGCACTTAACATGCCTAGCTTAACCTGACTACTCCTATTTTGGATGATGGATGATTGGAAGTAGCTACTCACAAGCTTGTAAAAAAAAACCAAAAAAAAAAAAAAATCAAGTTTTCCAACATCTTCCCTCAGGAAGACCATCAAACCTACCAGCCAGTTCTTGGTTGATTATTGGAAGTACACACAGGGAGAAAGTATGCTATAAATAATACTTTATATTATGCAGTTACCTGAAAATAAAGTAAAAATGATGAATTAAATGTTTGAGCCCTTTGGCTATGTTCCTATTTCTAATAGGCAAATAATGTATTTGAACACACTGTTACATTTTAGTGAAATGTCAGCTAATTTTTTCATGGTGTTGACATTACACTCATAGATTGCCATTGACCTGAATGAAAGGTTTTTCTGGTATACCCAATAGCATTCAAATGCATAAAATATTGATTCCACAAAATTGCTCATTTTCTATTTTAAAAATTGATTGGCATATAAATTAATTACTACTTGAGGTTATTGCTGTGTATTTACTAACAAGTTAATATAATGGAGATCTCTGCTTTGAGAATGAGGCCCGAGTTGTTATCTATAATGAAAAAACAAAATCAATTAGTTGTATTACTTGGGAAAACCACCGACTTCTCTGAACTTTTGTCCTCTTATTTTTAAGAAGTATAGTTCTATGTTTGGGGGCTGGGAAGATGACTCAGTAGTTAAGACAACATTCTGTTCCAGGTTGTCCTGGAACTTCCTATATAGACCAGGCTGGCCTAGAACTCACAGAGATCTGCCTACCTCTACCTCCCAAATTCTGGGATTAAATGTATGTGCCACTGTGCCTAGCCAGTCCCCCAACTATTATCCAGAAAGGAGATTAGGACAAATTATGGAAATGTTGAAAAAGATTTAATTACTACACTCAAATTATAGTGAAGATATTTATCCCAAACATATCTACTGTGTAGAACTCCTCTCATCTGATTCTTCTCTTGGGGAAAACCATGTAGTAGAATTTTATCTAACTTTTGGTTTATAGATTCAGGTAAGAAAATAAGTTGAGAAAACTGAAAAGAGACCCACTTGAGAAAGAGGTATATAAAAATAGAAGGTTAAAAATCAATATGTCAAAATGTCTATTAATGTTGATGGAATTTCAGTCTTCTTGGCCCCTCCATCTATCGTTAAATAAAAAATAAAATAGAATAAAATGAGGGGCTGAAGAGGTGCTTCTGTGATTAAGAGAGCTTGCCGCTCTTCCAGAGGACCAGAACTTGGTTCCTAGCACTTATACAGGATAGCTCAAACCACCTTCAACAAGCCCAGTGGACTAGACTCTGTTGGACAGGGACACACGCAGACACATACACACCCTAAAAAATCTTTAAAAACAATTAAATGGTAGATCTTGGCAAAACTTTGGTGGTAGTGTACTTGCCTACCATGTTTGAAGCCCTAGTTCAATCCCCAGTAGTGTAGTTAGACAGATAGGGTAGGTAAGTAGATAGATAGATAGACAGATAGATAGATAGATAGATAGATAGATAGATAGATAGATAGATAGACAGATAGATAGATATTTGAGAGGGTCTAAAGGACATATGCATATAGAGAACTCATAGGGTTTGATATTAAGAGTGGTTAATGAAGTTAGCTCTGAAGTTAAATTGCCAAGATTTGTATTCTGAAGCCATCACTTATCAGTTGTGTGACTTTGGGCAAATTACCAACCTTTTCTGTACCCGCCTCAGACCCATCATTTACATAGTGATGACCATAGTGGTACTTATCTGATATGATTGCTGTGTGCTTAAGTGAGACCACATTTGCAAAACACTGTGCACACTTCTTGACATATAATAGCAGGAAGTGGTGGAGAGAAAATGAGTAGGTTGCTACTCTAATTATGTACCTCTAGAAACAAATAGTTTCTGGAATCATCCACATCAAGTTGTCAATAGAATTTTCCCTTGTGAGTAGATCTTGATATATGTATATATATATTTTTTTTTCACTTTTTCTTTAAGCACATCTATAATGTTGATTTTGGTTCCCTATTACATAGTAATTTTAAATCTTTTAAAATGTTAGTCATTCATCTAAATGTCCAAAGCACAATTCAAACTAATGGATGCTAATTTATTTCGGTGGGGGACAATAATGTAATGTAGTTTCAAAAGCTGTGATCTGAGTCAAATCTTGTGAGTTGCTCAGAACTTTGCTATTATTATTTTCATCAAAGTTGATCAAGCAGAGACTCCTATCTTTTACCTATGAAGAGACAGTTAGAACTGGACCATATACCCTGATTCCATTAAAGCCTGTCCACCTACTTCTGCCATCTACAGTGTTCTCTGCTTCCCACAGAGCCCCATTTGTAGAGATGAGTGACAGCTCATTTGCATAATCTCTAAGCCCAGCAGCAGAGGAAAGAGGAGCCACCTTCTAGGGATCTGGCTTGTTTGTTATTTAGATCTATGTAAAAACGTATGTGAAAGCTCTCACAATACCCCATCATTGTTTTGGCATGTTCTTATCTCGTGTAATGTTTAAACATGCTAGTACTTTATGCTTTGGTGGCTAATGAACTAAGCTGCACACCTTATGGGTGATTAACTTCATTAGCTTTGTCTGTACCTCATTTTCCTGTCTTCAGTGATTGAGATGCATTCCTGTATGCAGCACTTGAGACTAAACCCTAAAAGCTGTGCTTTGTGTCCTCCATCTGTGATGACCTTTGGAGTTCATTACCCATTGACGGAAGGTCTTCCTTGTGAAATCACAGAATAGTGCCCCCAGTTCACTCTCTGTTACTTGATATCACCAAACAAAAATACCATTATCAGTGTTTGACAAGGAAAAAGACATGGTACCCTGTCTCTTTAAAGCTGAAGGATAGGGAGCACAGCAGAGTTAATTCTTTGGGGGATATGGCTTGAGAATTTTCTGGCCCAGAGTCAAGTTCCAGATAATTAATTATGTTAGGAAAAAGCTCTGATGGTCTGTTCTCTTCAGGGAAGAGTGACATCACCCACAGAATTCTCTGGCAATGAAGAAGAACAAAGCTGTGAGCACAGGAAATAACAGACGAATGTCCACAAGTGCATATTTTATCTACTTCAAAGTGCACTGCGAGAAGACATTCTGTGGGGCTGCCTCCCTGCAGTCTTGGCTTGGCAAAGAGTCGCTGGGCAGCAGAGAGGGAGACTGAGGACTGGGGCTGTCAGACTCAAGCTGTGGCCTGATCTGAGTGTGCCATTCTTAGGAAAGATACTAAAAAGATGACAAAGCTCAAAAGTTCTGGCAAGATCCACAACCAATCAAGTGATGCAGTGTGAGGAAATCGCAGCAGATGTGGCAGATCCAGCTGCGGATGAGGTCAGTCCAGGAAGCATTACCCAGCTCTCCTTCAGGCTTCCCCTTGCTTGTGTTCACATCACGCTCACTCCCACACTGACTGTCACCAGCATGCGCTGTGTTGTGGAATGACAAAAGCACATAGCTCAGAGAAATCCCTTAAAGGTTTAGTCTTTCTTGTGTACAGTGGGGTTAAGAAAAACACATTAATGTTCCTAATAAGATCTTTGTCCCTGCTAGGCTGCAGTGAACTGTGAGTTATTGTTAAGTTCAGCTCTGTCCTCCCCTACAAAATATGTTAGTTTCATATGTTAGGTGTCTAGAGCTAGGCTTTTACTGGCTGAAACATATTTACTTACATCACCAAAATAAAGGATATTAACAGAAAATGAGCTTCAAAATGGCAGGTGCCACATATCTTGACTACCAGCGATGTACATATTCCTTTGATCTGAAACTAACTGTTCCAAAACTTTCTTTAAAACGTTTTATATAATTGCCTAAGTAAAACCAGTTATATTTATATTATTTAGAAGGTACACTCTCAGTGAGATCATTGTTGATCCCCAGAGAGTGAAAACTGGACATTTGGAAAAAGGTGTGAAGATATTTTACATGGTTTTTGGTCCCTAAAAGTACCCTAGTACATAAACATGTATGTAGTGTGTCTGTGGTATTAAATTTCATAATGAGGCCTAAGGGACAAAATATCCAAAAGAGTCTCCTTTGGAGACAGTACTGCTTAAAAAGTTATAAAGAAAACTATAGATCATATATAAGTCTGGAAACTTGAGAAAATATTTGAAATGCTGTAGCATTTTTCCTTAGTTGCAGTGTTTAACTTTGCATATGAGTTGTATCATTTCACTCTCTGAAAGTTCATTTTTTGTATCTTCTGTTTATTCCTTGACAATTCTGTACATGTATACAATGTTTCATATCTGTACTCCCATTTTCCTTTCCTGCTCTCCTTAGCCCTAACGGGTTTTCCTTCCTACCTTCACATCCTTTCCTCTTTTTCTTTTAACTCATTTGAGTCCAGTTAGTGCTGCCTGTTAGAATGCTGACTGATTGTGTTGGCTTGAGTCTATTCAGGTCTGGTACAGGTAACTAGGTATAGCTTCAGTGAGTTCATGAGTTTCATTGTCATGTGGTGTCCAGAAGACAGCATTTCATAACTTTCCTCTCCGTCCTCCAGCTCTTACATTTCCACCTCTTCTCAGATGTTCCCTTGTGTGTGTGTGCATGTGTGCATGCATGCATGTGTATGTGTGCTTGATTCAGATGACCATATATAGCTGAACACTTGGCACTTTGACAGTTATGAGTCTCTGTGTGAATCTCTGTCCACTGAAGAAAAAAAGTGTCTCAGACTAAACATATAATCTTAAAACTCTATGTGATATTTTCTATTATGAATGCTCTATATTTTACTCAAATGCTTCTGAATAGTAGAAGTTTCTAATTTTTCTGTTATAAATGTCATGTCATGTTTGTCCAACAACCTTCATCTCTCTTGTTTAAGTGACATATTTTGGGGGATATGCATGTGCATATTTTTGTGGGTACATGTATGTATATGTAAATCAGCCTTGCATGTCATTCCTCACAAGCTATCCACCTTGATTTTTAAGACAGGTATCACACTGGCCTGAAACTCTCCAAGTGGTCTAAGCTGACTGGACAGCAAACCCCTGAAGTTTGCATATCTACACTTCTCCAGATCTGGGATTCTAAGTGTGCATCATCTTCCCAGCTTTTTTTTTTTTAATGTAGATTATCAACTGATAATTTACTTACACTTCAAAGAACATAAAGCACAGTATGGATGAGAACCAGGTAGGGTAGTGCATACCTATACTCCCAGAATTTGGGAGGCAGAATCCCTGGGGAATTGCTGCAGAGTTGAGGCCAGCCTGGGCTACCCAGTGACTTTCAAGTCAGAACTACATAGAGAACGACTTTATCTTAACAAAAGAAAAGTTTTAGGTTTGAAAATTTAAATTTACTATTTTTAAAGACTCTGGGCTTGTTTACTGAGAATTTATTTTCAGAGCCTCTTCAATCTAAGAGGCCGGGCACTGGCGATGCCTAAGTATATTTAGTGGTATTGCTGACCTTCCCCACCTCTTTCTGGTGAAATTGGTCATTTGCAATGCAGATGACACCATTTATATTCAGCAATTCTTAATAAAATGTATTGATAATCCCTAATCAATAACTTCAGCAATCTGCTCCACAAAGAAAGACAAGAGTTCTGAGTTCCTGCTGTGCATACTATATATTGCTCATCTGTGAAAAACAGTTCATCATAAACTTGGCACAAGTCTATGGTTCCATAAGAAATCACCTTCATTTAAAAGGGGACATTCTAAATTAAGTGGAATGTTACAAGTACATTGTAAATTTTTTTTAAAAAATTGAAAATTAACATTTTTGTACTTATTAATTTAGTATACTTTTCTTTTCCTATACCAAGTGGCTTGGCTTGGGATTCATCCTTCATCTGTAGATGACCTGCTGTTGGCATGAGTGCCAGTACAAAATGTGCTCCTGAGAGAGGCTTCTATATTTTTTATTTTTCAACATTTGTTTGTTTGTTTATTTATTTATTCAAGTTACATCTCAATCACAGCCCTCACCTTCCTCCCCTCCCGGTACCACCCTTCTACCCTCCCCCTCCTTTCTATCCTCTTTTTTTAAAAATTTAAGGTGTATCTTCCCACACACCCCCCAATATCTCCCCCTTTTAGTCCAATAAGAGGCTCCTTTTCTTATAACAATAACTACAATACAAAACAATAAGAACAATTAAGGAACAATTATGAAAATTATAATGTAAAACACACATTCCCAATGTCCAGTCCATATGTATTTGGCAACTAATAATAATATTCTATTATCTATACACCTCAATGAATCTAAAGTTCTATACCTAATTCAGTTTCCATCCTAACTTGCATTACCAACTTAAAAACATCTTCTTAGACCTAGAACATCCTATTAATTCCTAAACAACTTAAAACTTAACTGTGAGACTATAACTATCTAGTCTTCAACCACATCAGAGACCTGAGAAGGATAAATATATCTGAATAAACAGGAAGTACAAAGCAAGCAGCTTCCAAAACTGAGAAATCGCAGAGAACTGGCTGCCTGGACAGTCCCCAATTTCTCTCCATATTAGAGCATCTATCTTCAGCCTTTTGACTCAGTATCTCTGACAGACATTAATTGTAAAGAGGAATTATGAAGGACTTGCCAATCCTGTCTTGGCAGAGCTAGACTGTCAACTTACCTGCTTTCAAGTTTTGTCCTTTTCAGAGTGTTCTGTCTACAGTTGAGGTAAGGGCTTTCTATTGCCCAGTGACAAGCTTGACACTAATCCAGCCATCCCCAAATGGAGATTCTTCCATGCTCATCATCTACATGGAGTAGAGGTGTGCAAGAGAGGTTTCTTACTGATGCTGCTTTAAACAATGCTAAGAAAGGTTTAGAAAAGTAATGCCACTTCGGCTGTGATAAGTATTTGACAGGGAGTGAACTGCAGATTCTGACAGTGTAGTCTAACTTTGAATCACATTTTAAAAGCTGGTTCAAGGGACAGGAGAGGTGGCTTGGGAGTTAAGACCACTCGTTGCTCTTGCACAATACCCAGTTTCAGTTCTTGCACCCAGATGGCATATAAACCTGTAACTCCAGTTCCAAGGGAACCAGCTTCCTCTTTGGAGCTCCTTGGGCACCAGGCACACATGTGATAATATATATGGTATATATACACACATATATACACACACATGATACACACACAAACACACACACACACATATATATATATCTGACTCACTCAAGGTCACACACTATTGTGCCTGTTTCTAGCATAGACTCTCAGGTATATGCTGCCCTTTTTACCACATTGCATCTGTTGAAGGGCTAAGTCTTGATAATTCTCCCTTCCCTCCCCTTGTCTCCCCTCCCCACTTTTTCTCCTAGCAAGTATCCAGTGTAACATTCTTTGCAGGTTCAGGGTGGCTGAGGAGTTTTGGTTGTTATGGGTTTTGTTTTGTTTTTTAAAGCTAAAGAATAGTTTTGCCACCCGGTCACTTGTATGGTACAAATATAGAATTTTCTTAGGTAGGGACTAAAATGACTAGGAAGCACAGTCGCCCCAAGGGAACTCAATACTGTGTGATTCAAATAAACCTCATGCATAAATTATATCTAGACAATCTAGTTTTACCGTGTTTTTTATTTTAATACTTTCTCTTTTCAAATTCAGTGTCTGTGTTTCTCAGCCTTAATACACAACAGTATAAAAGTAAGATTTTATAGTTACTGTTTCCCTCTCCTGCCTCTGCCCTCTTCCCACTTAATAGGAATGCCAAGTTCTTTCTGACTTCTCTAGGGAGTCTTAGAAGGCTACAGAGGGTGACACACATACACGCCCCTACACTCCTCTAGGCAAAATTGGCATTTGCCTTTTCTTCCTGCCCTCCACCCACAGTGATCCTGTGGATGCCCGAGTTGCTTCTTGATGAAGTACAGCCCATGTTGCTCATCTGTGGGTGTCAGTGGGTTTCTACTTAGAAGATGCTCCCCTGAAACCTACCCTGAGCTCCACTTGGAACAGCAAGCTTCTCCTCCTCACTCCCACCCCCTACCTCTTGCTGAACCTGCAATGCCTTGAATTCTAATTTACCAATTCTTTTAGTTTTTATTTAGGTCTTTTGTTACCCATCCTTTACTATGGACCTCAGGAAGGAATAGGAGAGGGTGGGGCTGAGGAATCTGAGTGGCAGGCCCTGGGCTGCACTTGGACTCACCCTTCCCCTCTGACCTGCTCCATTGTTCTACCACCAAAATGGTGCCTTTCCTCCCCTGGGATGAGTCCTTTCCCATGAAAAGCTTTGGTCATTGGAACAGCTCTGTGGCAAGACCAGTCTGCCAGTCAGTTCCCCAGAGGAAGCTGCATTAGTGTATTTCACCAGGGCTAAACTAATGACTGCTATACTAAGCGGATGGGATGCAACCCTAGAGAAATGTAAAAGAGATAGGAGACTTCCACCTCAGGAGCAGAGTGATGGCAGAGACATTTCATCTGCTCTAAGTCCTGTCTAGCTGCCATATGTCACCAGCATTGCATTTACTGAGCCAGAGAAACAATTATAAAAAAATATCTGTGTGCACTTCCCATGTTTCAGAGAATTCAATTTCTCTCCAGAGGCACAAGGAGGTATCTACTGATTACACAAAGAGGTGGGCAACTTAAGGGCAGGCCCCAAAGTCTTCTGGAATTTATGGAATTATCACAGCACTGCATGAGGGAACTTTGACCTTATCTGATTTCTAATCCAGGACCTAGCAGCTGACTTACTATTAATATACCAATGTGTACCAAAAAGAAAAGAGAAGAAAAGCACCTAAGTTTTTAAAAAAATGTATTTAAATCCATGGGTGATAATTGAGATTCGTGTGGATAACCATAAGGAAAGCTGACTATCCTTTTAAAATGTTTTTTTTTGGGGGGGGGGGTAAAAATGCATTGTATAGAATTTTAGTTTTTCTTAAAAACTGGTAGTCTCTATGTAGTGGATTGGGAATGATTTTTATCTTCCTTATCTGAATTTTTTAAATTTGGTGAAATAGACAATTTTATAAAACTCACTGTTGTAACCTATTTCTTTCATTTGATCTCTTTTTTTAAGACACGGTTACTCTATGTAGCCCTGGGTAGCCTGGAACTCTTGTAGCCCAGGCTAGCCTCAAACTCACAGAGATCTACCTACCTCTGACTCCCAAAGGCATTGACTAAAGGTGTGTGCCACCACACCCCTGCTATTGTGACTATTGCCAACTATATAATTCAGTAGCATTAAATATGTTGACCTTGTGGACTACTACTCAGCCATCATAAACAAGGAAATCATGCAATTTGCTGCCAAATGAATGGAACTAAAAAAGTTCATCCTGAGTGAGCTAACCCAAACCCAGAAAGATGCACATGGCATCTATTTACTTATAACTGGATTTTAGCCATTTAGTACAGCATAACTATCCTACAACCAACAGACTGAAAGGAACAAGAGCACAGACTTTGTTACCTGTTAGTGGGACACTTTGCCCTAGTGGAGCTGCCAGTGCAAGAGGAAGCTCTTAGCCTTCATATGACTGCTGAACTGAAGGGGCTGATATGTAGGGTACTTTGCACCGGAAGTATAGGATAGGTGGGAGAAAGGGGAGAGGGTGGGAAGGTGGGAGAAAGGGGAGAGGGTGGAAGGGTGGGACTGGGAGGGGTGAAGGAAGGGGCTAAGATGGAGATGTAACTTGAAATAATAAATAAACATTAAAAAATATGTTGACCTTGTTGGGCAACTGTTACCACCAAAGAACTCAAGAACTTTTTTTTTTTTTTTTTTTTGTAAACTGGAAACTCTGCCCCTATTACATAGTAATTGCTTTCCTTTGAACTTCCCTGTCCCTGGCCACCAATGTCTGCTATGTCTCTATGAATTGGATGGCTCTAAGTCCTCATATAAATGAATCACTCAGCATTTGGCCTTTTGTAGCTGACTTATAACCTTTAGCATAACTGCTTTAGGTTTGGTTGATATTGTAGTATGTGTCAGAATTTCCCTCCTTTGAAAGCTGAGCAGCATCCATTGGATGGGTCTACTCCATTTAGTTCTCCTATCATCTGCGAATGGACACTGAGGCCCTCCTAGTGTGACACTGCGCAATGCTGCTATGAAGAACGTGTACAAATATCTACTAAAGTACTGCTCTCAGTTCCTTTGAGTTCACACCCAGCTGTGGAATTGGTGGATCATGTAGCAAAGTGTTTTCAAGTTTCTGAAGGATTTCTGTAGTCTTCAGCACTTGGCCACATCATTTTACTTGCCCACGGGTACCTTAAGAGTTCTGATGTTTTGCAACCTTACTACAACTTAATATTTTCTTTTTTTGTTTTTGGTAGCACCCATCATAATGGCGTAAATATCTATCATTTCATTTCATTGTGGCTTTGATTTGCATTTCTCTAGTGGTTTGTGATATTGGATATCTTTTCATGTGCCTTTTTACTGCTTGTAATTTTTTTTTTCTCTGAAGAAATGTCTGTATAAGCCCTTTGCTCATGAACAGTTTTTTGGACTTATAGAAGTTTTTAACATTCTGCATATTAACTCCATCAGCCATATGTACTTTCTCCCATTCAATAAGTTGTTATTCTTCAATGCTTAGAAGGTTCTGAGTTTGACATAGTCCAACTAGTCTATATTTTTCCTTTTGTTGTTTGTGCCATTGGTATATTCAAAAAACAACTGCCAAATTCATTATCATAAAATACTTTTCTTGTGCTTTTTATTGATTTTATATTTTGATTGATTTTGAGCTAAATTTACTAAATGTTCAAAGGTAAGGGTTACATTTTACCAAATATGTGGATATCCAGTTTTCCGAACACTATTGAAAATACAGTCTTGGCATCTTTGTGGCAAAGCTTTTGAGTGGCTTTGTTTATAGGTTTTTCCATTCTGTTGATGTACATTTTTGTCTTTATGGTAGCACCACACCATTTTGATTAGTGTAGTCTTGTAATTACTGTTGCAATCGAAAAGCATGTGACCTCTAATTTTGTTCTTTTAGAAAACTGCATTGGTTACTACAGAGCTCTTAAGATTTCCTATGACTTTTAACATGAATTTTTCCATTTCTACAGAAAAGTCATTTCAATTTTGAATATTTTATTTTTAAAATATCAAACTGCTAACTTGAATATGAAAGCAAATTTTAACACAACAAATTACATCTCTTCCCAATATTCTAATGAAAGATTCCTCTTTGTTTGGCATATGAATGCTACTGTTTCATGAGTAAGCTGTGGAGAGAACTCTAGGCTGCTTTAGACCATATAGCTGTAGAGGAAAATTATTTCAGAGAATCTAAAAAGTAACATTTTTAAGTTCCAAATAGCCTTTTAAACCAACCATGTCTGAATGTTCTCCTGGTATGTTGTATTACTAATCACATTAGCTTTGCTTTTTAAAATCCAAGAAAAACTGGGTCTAATTTCTATAATAACAGCTAATAACATTATAAATTACATCTTTTTTGCTTTTAATCCACTTATAACATTAGTATGTACCTAAGTTGAATAAACATATAATTCAATTTGAATGAGATTTAAAGATAACACATTTTCTATTACAACATCCTGATGGAATGTACTGTTTTTCCTTATTCAGTTTACATATTTTCTTTTGGAATAAACTTTAAGGAACAAAGCGACTCCTGAATTATAGACAAAGCTGTCAGATGAAAGACTAAGGAAGTTGACAAAATGTAACTGTTTAGATCTTTTGAACAAGGGAAAGTAGTCAAGGTTGTCCTGAGAGGTTCCGGACCAGCTCTGCAGACCTCGCTTCACATAACTTTAATTTACCCTTCTTGATTTCAGCAAATATTTACTGAGTGCCTATCATGTGGCGGGCACTCTGTGAGGGACAGTGGACACAGCCTCTGTCCTCACAGTGGCTCACCGCCCCAGAAGGAAATAGACAAGTAAACTAATAAATCACCTTATGTAAATAGATACGGAACACTCGAGTTCCCAGAATGGAGAAATGCTCCCAGAATGGCCGGGTCCTGACCTTCCCGCTGCGGTGATGGGGCTATGTTTAAGCAGTTAACTAAATCACACAAAGGAGTGCTAGTGTTTGGGAATAGCATCATTTTGGGTCTTCCATAAGTAAAGTCGGATTTATTTTTCTCTCAAATATATCCTCTGTTGAAAGCCAGCAGCTCTTGGCAGGAATACCCTGTTTAAAGCACGCTGACCATCATCTAAGGGTGGACTCCTAAACTGCCCACTGAGTATGCCTCCTATCAGCCAAGTCGGGGAACACCAACAGGGACGGGCCAGAGTGGCATCACCTAAGAGACTGCATCGAGCTGCCTACCTTAGCTCAGTGTTTGTTGAAGTCTGTGTTTCATCATAAACACTTAGGTAACCACTAAAATGTTGTTACTCCTCTGGGAGGCGAAAGGCTGTCAACAGTTTCTAAGTCATAGTGAGACAGGAATCATAAATATGTCTCCTGTTCTGTTGCTCTTATGTTGGGATGAGGTACCTGAGAGGATTTAGAATGTTTTTACCACAAAGGAATGGTGAACGTTCACTCTGTCTTGAACTTATACATTAATATGTATTTAAGCATGTCATGGTTCCTCATAAGTATGTACACTTTTTATGTGTCAAAGAAGATAAATTACATTAACATTGTGAAAAGGTTATAAATGGCGACCTGAAGTCTTTCTGTGAGCTTACTGACACAGGGCACTGTATTGTTTATATGAGGCACGGATGGTTATTGTCATCCCCATCGTGTTCCCAACATTGCAGGTCCCCATGTTATCCCTAATTGCTGGGTGTGGTGGCTCATTCCTTTAGTCCCAGCACTCGGAGGCAGAGGCAGGTGGATCTCTGTGAGCTCAAGGCCAACCTGATCTATAGAGTGAATCCAGGACAGCCAGGGATACACAGAGAACCCTGTCTCAAAAACAAACAGACAAACAACAAACAAACCCAAAATTTATTTTTAAAAAAAGCCAAAATTAATACCAGGCATAATAATCAATTATAGCAGTTTGCCTTTAAAGGAAGCTATCTTGTTGTTCAGCTTCTGACCACTGTTAGGTCAGTTAGACTGCTCTGTTAAATACTAGATATTGTGGAATCCCCAATCCCCTCTCTGGCTTCTTCCATAGCGTGGACAACTTCTACCGATTTGCCTGGATCTGACCTAGTTTTTCACAGTCCAGCTTTCTAGGATTCTGTTCCCTTTGTAACAAAGGCTTACTTCCAAGCAAACTGGCAGGCATAGTTGGTGAGTCTAGAACTGATAAAAATGTCTCAGTTTCCAGAGACTGTCTTGGTCTGAAGGGACCATGATCCTTTGGTAAACAAAAATCAGTGGGACTGATAATTCCAGCAGATCATGGAGAAATCTTAGAAGCCAGCAAAGCCCTGGAAATGAGCAAACCACTGAGAACCTTCAACTAACATCACAGTGTATGCAAGGAGGGCACAGCATATGTAAGAGGGGCAACATGATCATTCCATTCTGGAGAAGAAGGTTTTTACTGTAAGAGAGAGAGAGAAGTTCCAGAGACATCTGAAAGAGTCTGGAGAAGAAAGAAAAAAGGACTAGACATGGCCAGGACTGTAGGGAAGCAGGAGAGTGAGAGAGAATAGTATGATAGGAAGAGATGGAGAGCCTACAGAGAACCCAAGAGAACTCATCTCAAGACAGTAGAAAGCAAGGCAGAGAATAGTACCAAGACAGCGCTGGAAAGGGAGGGGCACACAAATCATGCGGTTTATAAAGGGCAGCTGCCAGGAGGGAGGCTTCGGACCTAAAACCAGCAGTCTCTCTTCGGTGCTGAGTTGTCCTGTGTCTGCCCCAGAGCAGTGGCTTTCAAATGTACCTGTGTTGCAGAATCACTCACAGACATGTTTTTTTTTAAGCTTTCTTTTTTTTATAATTTATTTTTTATTTCTTCAAGTTACATCTCAATCACAATCCCCTCCCTACTCCCCCCTCCAGTCTCACCCTTCCACCCTCTTCCCCCTCAACCCCCCCATCCTCTACTCTTTTTTTTTAGTTTAAGGTATATCTTTCCCCCTCAAGAGCTCCCCCTTTCAGTCCAACAAATGGTTCTTTCTCTTATAACAATAAATACAATACAAAACAACAGAAATAAATAGGCCACAATTATGAGAGTTATATGGCTTAGCATATATTCCCATTGTCCAGTCCATATGTATTTGGCACCTGACTTTAACATTCTACTATCTAACCATCTCCATGAGTTTAAAGTTCTATATCTAACTCAGCTTTCATACTAACTTGCATCACAATTTTAAAAACATCTTACACAGTGATCTGGGGGAAAGCAGTGGTCGATCCAACAGAGCTTTCTTGCCTCGGGTCAGCATGACTGGGGTCTGGGGTCAGATAATCAGTAGTCATCAAACCTCTTCTGGCCAGTGGCTTCCAGGTATTTTGTCTGGTGAACTCAAAGAGTGACTTTCACAGACAATGGAAGAGTGAGTTTCAGAAAGCCATTTGATTATAGGTGAGAGAAAGTAAGCAAGCAAAGCTTCCAGATAACCACATAACCAGGGAGGGGTGAGGTGGGGAGGGGAAGGAGGGGAGGTCAGAGAACAGCCTTGTGTAGTTGGTTCTCTCCTTCCATTTTACATGCATTCTTAGGCTCAAACTCAGGTCACCAGGCTTGCGCACTGAGACATTTTCATGGGCCCCTCCTGGGTCTTTATAACATGCATATCTGACTTATGCCTCTGTCCTGTGGATTAAAAAGTCCAGAGCTTCTTGAAGCTCCATGACTCAGTGTGTGACTCACGGGGCTTTATGTGAGGACATCATTACTATTGTGCTACATCATCAGTTAGGCCTTTTCGTAGCCTTTTCTTTTCTTTCTTTTTAATATTTTTAATTTTTATAATGATTGTTTTGCCTGCCTCTGTGTGTGTGTGTGTGTTAACCACATATGTGCCTGGTGCCCTCTGAGAAGATGGCATCAGATCAACTGGAGTTACAGACTGTAGTTAGCTAGCATGTGGGTACTGGGACTTGAACTCTGAGCCCTCTGCAAGAATAAGTGTTCTTAACTATTGAACCATCTCTCCAGCCCCATCTTTTACAGTCTTGAGCCTGGAGCATTCTAATCTAACTATAAACCTTTCTCCATTTTTATTCATTGTGAGATTTCAGATCACATTCCCCTGGAAGCTTCCTCTGTTAGCTCAGAGTCAAGTCAAGCATTCCAGATAAACACCATTACTCCCTGTGTTTCCTCTAGCGCATATTTGTTGCACCATACTATGAATTATTTTCCATTGTCAGTATCCCTTCAGACCGACAGGATGCAATTCTTTCTGTAATCCTGAAAGCAACGTATTGTATGATGTTATTTAATGAATGATCGATTCAGCTCTGTGTTTGAACATGTTTCATTCTGTTGTGCTTCTGACTCTAATTGACTGGCAAAGCCCTTGACTTCATGCCGCCACCCATGCTCACCTGTGGCCCAGGGCGGCATGGAGTGGCTCTTTGCTGCCCCTACAGGTTTTGAATCAGCTCCCTCTGCAGCCAGTTGAGACCGGCTGCTCTCTAGTGCTGCCACGGGCACAAAACGGAGGTAGGTTTGGTGGCAGAGACATGAGACTCCCGTGTTTCTTTCTGTACCTGAACCTCATATTTTTTATCGTTATTAAGTAAATTGAACATTGTGTTGTCTCTTTCTTCTCTAACCCCCTTCCTCCTCTGGAACAGAAGGCAGCTCATTGTGAGAGCCCTCTTCAGAGCGTTCTTCTCTCTGGTCCATTTGCATTCTTAAAATCTATTGAGGACCTCCCTAGAGTCTGGGACCTTATTGACTTGTTTTGGTTCAATTTCTCTGTGAAAATAATGATCAAGGGCGGAAGAATGTTCAAATTTCTGACATTCGTGATTGTATCCTTTTTCATGAGAATCAACACATTTGTAAAAGTGGAGCTATAAAGTGGTTTTATCCCCAAGGTGCAGGATCTTTTTCTATATATTGTATTTGAAGTAGTGAACAAATTTATTGTGAACACATAGTCATCATCACTAATCTACTGATTCAAAACCTATTACACAGGCTGAGCCTGTGGTCCTACATGACTTTAATTGCAGCACTCTGAAGACAGAGGCAGGTAGGTGGATCTCTGTGAATTTGAGACAAGCCTAGTCTACACAGTAAATTTCGGGCCAGTCAGGGCTACATAGAGAATGCTTGCCTCAAAATAAAATAAAATAAAATAAAATAAAATAAAATAAAATAAAATGACAGCACAAGGGGCAGGTTGGATGGCCCAGTATATAAAGGTCTTGGAGCAAGCCTGGTGACCTGACTTTGATCCTTGGAACACTTGTGGCAGAAACAGAGAAACAACTCATGCAAATTGCCTCTGACCTCCATATGCCTGCTATAGCAGTCTGCATGCCACACACAATCAACGAATAAATAATAAGTAAATATAACAACTGTGATAAAAATTTATTTTAAGTAGCAATATCATAGACACAGCATTGCAAATCTTTCCAGGGTTATCTCTACAGCAAATACAGAGGCCCCATAGTAAGTTCATGATGGCTAGGGCTAGGTATATGATACACTGTAGCTCTCAGTAATTAGTAGCTAGGATAATTAAACTATAATGAAGTGTATAACACATGGTGTCATATTATGACTAAGTTCAAGAATAAGTGATTTTTTTCTTTTAGTAAAAGAAATAGGTATTTCCTTTTCTCATATAGAAGCACAAAAAACTGAACAGCCAAAAGTTTCTTGAGCAACAAAAACAAACATGCTGGAAATATCACCATACCGAATTTCAATATATACTGTAAATCTATAGTAACAAAACCAGCATAGTACTGGCACCGATACATACACATAGATCAGTAGAACAGAAGACACATAAATAAACCCATGTAGCTGTAGCAATCTGGTATTTGACAAAGATGCCAAATACACATATTGGGGAAAAGACAGCTTCTCTAATAAACGATGTTGGGAAAACTGGATATCCACATATAGAAGAGAGAAACTAGTTCCAAATTGTTCATCCTGTACAAAAATCAGTTCAACTTGGGTCAAAGTCCTTAACATATGACTCCAAGCCCTGAAACTAAAACAAGAATTGATAAATGGAATTGCATGAAATCCAATGGCTCCTCTTCAATAAAGTAAATAAGTGAACAGAGAGTCTACAGAAGAAGATAAAAATCTCTGCTAACCACACATCTGAAAGAGGGTTAGTATCTAGGACTCTAAGTCAACACAGCACAGAGATACTTGCACTTTTTTACACTAAAGATTTATTTATTTTTATTTACATGTGTATGTGATTACCTGCATAAGTTTATGTATACCAGGAGGATGCAGAGGCCTGCAGAATTTATTTAAAATATTCAAAAAATTAAATCGAAAAATAACAAATAAATCAGTAAATGGGCTAAAGCAATGAACAAACAACTCTAAAACGATGAAATACAAGTGGCCAATGAATATGTAAAAAAAAATGTTCAACATCATCCATCAGGGAAATGCAAATTAAAACAATATTGAGATTCCATTTCACCCCAGTCAGAATGGCTATCAAAAAGAAAACAACATGATGCCAAAGACTCAAGGAAGGAGGGCTAATAAACTTTGGTGGAACTGTAAATTAGGCTAACCTCTATGAAAATCACCATACAAGTTCCTTAATAAACTAAAAGTTTATCTATCCCATGACCCTACTATACCACTCTTCATGATCAAACCACTCTAAGTCAACGCAGCACAGAGATACTTGCACTTTTTTTACACTGAAGACTTATTTATTTTTGTTTACACTTAAATGTGATTACTTGAATAAGTTTATGTGCACCATGAGCATGCAGAGGCCTGCAGAGGCCAAAAGAAGGTGTCAGGTCCTCTAGAACTGAAGTTACAGGCAGTTCTGAGCTGCCTGACCTGGGTGCTGGGAACCGGGTCCTGTGCCAGCGTAGCACATACTCTTAATCACTGATCCACATCCAGCCCCAACGCTTGCCCTTTAATGTTTACTGCAGCACTGTTCACAATTGCCAAGTTATGACTCAGGCTAGGTGTCTGGTGGCGGATGCAGAAAGAAGAACGGTATATACTCAATGGAGTTTCATTCTATCATAAAGTTGAACGAATATACGTAGTTGACAGGAAGATGGATGCAAATGGGACCATCATATTAGGAGGCATAAATCAGACTGGCATAGGTAAATATTGCATGTTCTCTCATCTGTGAATCCTAGATTTTTGTAGAGATACATAAACCATATAGATGAAAGCTGACATGAGCCTCGGGGAATGAGAATAGCAGGAAAGGAGATAAAGGAAGAGGGATGGAGCAGTGAATATGATCAAAGTACATAATAATTGTACAAAATCATCTGTGACACCCCTCACTCTGCACAGTAAATGTACTCCAGTGAAAATTTTATATTAAAAAATTCCTTTTCTCCTGCAGAAAAGGTCACTTAGCAAAAATTATAGCAAATGTCTCCTTTGACTTAGGACTTACTCTGTGCCAAGTTCAACATTGGTCACTCCACGAATATATATCTAATTCCATCTTGGCAACACTCATATGGTCAAGTTGTTATGATTTTATTCCATAGATGATAAAATTAACTTATAGCAACATTCATAGATCACCCAGGACCAGATTTTTTTTATTCCTAGGAGCAGAAAATAATTCTGAGACCCTTAAAAGCTGGGCTTATCCCACTATACCACAATTCAGATTATATCCCGTGTTTTAAGTTCTTGCTTGTCTTATTGCTTTAGAATTTATTTAATTTCCTTTATGCTTAGGTCACATATATTAGTTTGAATTAATAGTGAAATCCATGCTGTCGAGAGTGTTTACTTCAGTTTATGATGGAAAGCCAACTGTCTGAACACTTTTATCCTCAGTGAGGGATGAGTCTTCTTCAGAGTGTGGTTTGCGGAGATAGTGTATGAATAGCGCTGTTGTGGTGCCCATCAGATAGGAACAGGGCTGAAGGAGACCGTGTGCTTGCTGTGCACCTCCCAGCACTACCTACCTCAGTGACTGTTCTGTCCTCAGGTTTACATCTGTGTTTGGATGATCTAAAAGGAATCCTGACAATGACGACAAGTGACTGCAGCACAACCTTTATGACGCTGGGTTTATGTCTTTGTTTTCCATCCCAGGAACACTGGTCATGTATAGCCAGAATGAAGACAGCTTCCTCAAAACCAAGCTTCTAGGTAGAAAAGGGGGAACTTTCTACTTTAGATATTCTAATTTTATTCTATGTGCCTTTATGAGACTTTTTTTTTTTTTTTTTGGTTTTTCGAGACAGGGTTTCTCTGTAGCCCTGGCTGTCCTGGACTCACTTTGTAGACCAGGCTGGCCTCGAACTCACAGTGATCCGCCTGCCTTTGCCTCCCGAGTTCTGGGATTAAAGGCGTGTGCCACCACCGCCCGGCTTATGAGACTATTATACGAAGCATAATAATGTGTTTTTCTTTCCTTTTTTTTTTTCCTTAAAATTGTTGTTGCTGAATTTAATGAGAAACCATGTCTCTGAACATTTGAGGCAGAGACTGATTGAGGAAGACATGTTATCAACTCCTGGCCTTCACAAACACATGCTTACACATGAGCACACACATGTATGCATACATGCATACATACAAGGAGGAGGAAGCGAGGAGAGGGAGAAGGGAAAGAAAATGCCTGTTTCCTCTAAGGAGATGCAGTCTTTGCTCAGGGTTCCATTTATCTACTGAGAGACAACTAGGCTATATTTTAGCCCATGTTTATTCTGTCTGCCAAGTAACCTTGGACAAAGCATAAATCCTTTATCTGTGGTGGCGTGGTAGTGCAGGAGCCTCCTGTTCATCAACTGCTTTTGGTCTTCAAAAGGAAGGGCTCCTACACTTCATTCTCGTTCATGCAAGCACTTATATTGTTAGCAGATGTGGTCTTACAGTGTGTGCCCAACAAGCTGGTTTGGCCACCTTTCCTTCATAAGCCAATTAAAATGGCAAATGAATGTTGTTACTTTTTTTGTTCGTCAATCACATATCTGGGGTCAACTTTTTGCTTTGACTAAAGATGAAAATGTCATCTTGAAAGAAGAAGTTGTGAACATAGTGGCTTGTGGACAAGAAGGGCAAATTTGGAATCACATGTGAATGTGAAAAAATGGTGATAATGGAAGTTGGTTCACTGGAAGTCTCCATTTTTAAAAGAGAGCTACCATTTTGGTTCTCCCTTAGTGGGACTGTAAATATATATATATCGCTGTATCTGCTTTGCACATGGCTTTTAAAGATCCACACTCACTCAGATCCTCATGCTTGCATGGCAAGCACTCTCTCAAATGAGCTATCTCACTAGCCCCAGGCCACTGTCCCTGATTTTCAAGCATGACCCCCCTGCTAGCATGACATGGCACTGTGCTTCGTGTGTGTTTCCTGGAGGTGAGATGGACTGCTTTTTTTAAAATTTATTTATTTATTGCCTCAGGTTGCATCTCCATCATAGTGTTCTCTTTCCACCCCTCCCAGTCATGCCCTCCCACCCTCTACCCCTTAACCCTTCCATCCCACTCCTCTGGAGTTGAGTATCCCTACATAATAGTCCCCCACCCCAGTTCGGTAGTCATATGAGGGCCAAGAGCCTCCTCATACACTGGGGACCTACAAGGCAGCCCCACTAGGGCAAAGTGTCTCATTGACACGGAGAAAAAGAAAAAGTCTATGTCCATGTTCCCTTTGGTACCTTAGTTGTGGTATAGATATCCTGTACTATATAGCTAAAATCTGACTATAAGTGAATAGATGCCATGTGCACCCTTCTGAGTCTAGGTTAGCTCACTCAGGATGAGCTTCTCTAGTTCCATCCATTTGGCTGCAAATTGCATGATTTCCTTGTTTCTGATAGCTGAGTAATATTCCATTGTGTAGATGTACCTCAGTTTTTTAATCCATTCTTCGGTTGAGGGACATCTGGGTTGTTTGTAGTTTCCAGCTATTACAAAAAAAAGGCTGCTATGAACATAGATAAGGAAACTTCCTTGTGATTCAGTGAGGAGTCATTTGGATGTATACCCAGAAGTGGTATGGCTGGGTCCCGAGGCAGAGGTATTCCAAGTTTTCTAAGATATCGCCAGACTGACCTCCATTGTGGTTGCACAAGCCTGCACTCCCACCAGCAATGGAGGAGGGTTCCCCTTTCTCCACAACCTCGCCAGCATATGCTGTCATTTGAGCTTTTGATCTTAGCCATTCTGACAGGTGTGAGATGGAATCTCAGAGTCATCTTGAGTTGCATTTCTCTGATGATTAAGGATGCTGAGCATTTCTTCAAGTGTCTCTCAGCCTGTAGGAATTCCTCCTTTGTGAACTCTCTGTTTAGCTCTTTTCCCCATTTTTTGACTGGATTATTTGGTTTCTTGGCATTTAATTTCTTGAGTTCTTTGTAAATTTTGGATATTAGCCCTCTGTCAGATGTGGGGTTGGTGAAGATTTTTTCCCAATCTGTAGGCAGCCATTTTGTTTGAATGACAGTGTCTTTTGCCTTACAGAAGCTTTTCAGTTTCATGAGGTCCCATTTATTGATTGTTGGTCTTAGGTCCTGAGCTGTTGGTGTTCTGTTCAGGAAGTTGTCACCTGTGCCAATGAGTTCAAGGGTTTCTCCCACTTTTTGTTCTAGTAGATTTAGTGTGACTGGCCTTATGTTAAGGTCTTTGATCCACTTGGATTTAAGTTTTGTACAAGGTGATAGGTATGGGTCTAACTTCATTCTTTTACATGTGGACATCCAGTTGGACCAGCACCATTTGTTGAAGATGCTGTCCTTTTTCCATTGTGCGGTTTTGGCTTCTTTGTCAAAAATTAGGTGACCATAGGTGTGTGAGTTCATTTCTGCTTTTTTTTTTTTTAAAGATTTTATTTATTTATTATGTATACAGTGTTCTGTCTGCATGCATGCCTGCAAGCCAGAAGAGGGCACCAGATTTCATCATAGATGGTTGTGAGCCACCATGTGTTTGCTGAGAATTGAACTCAGGACCTCTAGAAGAGCAGCCAGTGATCTTAACCTCTGAGACATCTCTCCATCCCGGACTGCTTTTTCATTACCTTTTTCAAAGTCTTTTCCAGCTTTAACATTCTCACCAATATTCCTAATTACTAAGTTCTTCAAAGTTAATATTTGACATTTTATCTTGAAATGAATATGTGTATATGTATCAACAACACTGATAATATGCAAATTCTAGTTCACTGTTGACCCACTAGTAAATTCTTCTTTATCCACTTGGATGAGATTAATTTAGAGACTGAAAAAAATGCAACAAAATGAGAAGCCTTAAGAAATGCTGGTAATAGGTAAGCCTTCAAGCCTAGAGGGGAGTTCACACAGCAAATGACAGCTGCATCATACTCTATCATTATAAAAGGCACCCATTAGAGGGTGTGTGCATTGTATGAGACCAAAGACAATGACACATAGACCTACAGCTGTGGCTTTCTTGAGAGCATCAATAAGATGCTGAGTTGCACCACCAAAAACCTAACTATGACCTACCAACTTGACTCATCTGGTGACAATCTGGGTGTTAAAAAGATAGAATTTGATGTGGTGAATTAGTTAAAAAAGCACAGCACAGCACAGTGTGAGTTCCAATCATGTGCTTCCGTGCAAAGCAAATTACATATGAGAAGTGAAATCAGTAAGAATGGCTGCTCATTAGTTGCATATGGAATTATGACCACAATAAACCAGGTTAGTGAATAAAGGGAGTGGGGTTTGCCTTTAAAATACATCTGAATACTGTATGGAGAGCATAAATAGACAACTGGAGGATTTTGGTCATTGCTGACCTTGTGAACTCTGGAACAGGTTTTCCAGGACAAGCCCCATCTTGCCTGTCTCTCATATTAGTGCTACATAAGTAAATCAATTTTTATGTAGTTAATATTAGCACAAATTCTTTTTCTGCTTCCCTGCTTCCTAGCAACCAAAGCACAGTATTTGCTTGCCAATCTACAGTTGATTTAAAAAAAATAAAAAAGGAAAGAAAGAAAGAAAGAACAGAACAGAATTCCCAGTGATTCTGCAATAGACCTGAAGCAGTAGGCTCCATGCTGATTTCATGAGTCCGATGTGTGATTGAAGGTGTCAGTCACCTGACCTTGCTGTACTTTTGGCCACAGGCTAGAGAAGATGTGATCCACATGCTGAAGACAGAGAAAACCAAACCCGAGGTTCTGGAGGCGCATTACGGATCTGCAGAACCAGAGAAAGTGCTTCGGGTCCTACACAGAGATGCCATCCTGGCTCAAGAGAAGTCCATAGGAGAAGACGTCTATGAGAAACCCATCTCAGAGGTAAAAGCAGGACACCAGCAAGCTTCCCTAGAAAGAAACTACAGAGAGAGAACACCTCTCTTCTTTTTATATGCTTTGATGTTTTCTTCCAAATGCAAAATTGTCATGATGCCCCGATGTAGAATTAAGTATGGTTAAGAAATTCATGGGCAGTACAAGATAAGTTCTGATAACAATTACAAATGTAAATATGCTTCAGGTTTGAAGTATATTTTTCCATATGATCAGGAAAGTTATATGTTCTTGAAGTACACTATTGTTTTACTCCTCTAAGAAATAACATATTTAAAACGTGGGGGGGGGTGATTACTAGTTCTCACATTGAGTTTTCAGAATTATTATAAAGATGATGGCCTAACATTCGACTGAATTCATTATTGATCGTTATAGTTTAATACCACTTCTTTGGGAGTATCTTAAAATGTTACAATTTAAAAGGTCTTATATGAATTCCAGTGATGAAGTAAAAAAAATCCCCATGAAATATCTAGGGTAATTTTTAAAATGAAATAATATCAGTAGGGCTATATTGAATCATTTTATGCAAGATTATATTAGGAATTATGAGCTATTGTTATTACCTATGACATGACATTTTAATAATTCTCCCACGCTATAGTGGAAGTTCAGTGTCAAATGAGAGTGCTCGCTTAATGGATGTAGCCACACTGATTCTTCAAAATTTAGATAAGCAATTCTTAGCTTTGGATTAGTAGGACAAACACATAAAAAATAGAAATTAAAACTCTGAAGAAACCAATTTTATTTTTTTTATAAATACTTTATTTTTTTTTCTTCAAGTTATATCTCATTCACAAACCCCTCCCTATTCCCCCTTCCTATCCCACCCTTCCACCCTCTTCCCCCCAGAAGTTTCCCCTTTCAGTCCAACAGATGGTTCCTTCTCTTATAACAGTATGTATTATACAAAACAACAGATATAAATATGCCACATTTATGAGAGTTAAATGGCCCAGTATACCTTCCCAATGTCCAGTTTATACATATTTGGCCCCTTACTTTAACATTCTACTATCTAACCATCTCCATGAGTTTAAAGGTCTATATCTGACTCAACATTCATATTAACTTGCAACACACTTTTAAGAGTATCTTCTTAGATCTATAACACCCTCTTGATTCCTAAACAATTCAAAATTTAACTATGAGACTCTAGCTGTCTATTCTTCAACCACCTC
>CAJQZJ010000625.1:114660-159198 GCA_907164525.1 Lophiomys imhausi | reverse complement strand
ACACACACACACACACACACACACACACACACACACACACACACACACACATACACACAATCAAGAATGTAATTTAAAAGGCTTCCAGTTAGCTGGCATTGGTGGTACACACCTTTCACTTGAGAGGCAGAGGCAGGTGTATCTCTTGAGTTTGAGTTCCAGGTTATCCAGGGCTACACAGTGAAACCCTGTCTGGGGGAAAAAAAAAAAACTTCTAGGTACATTCTTTCCTTAGCAAATTCTTGGCCTTTCCATTTTTCTTCCCCTCTACCAAAAACGAAGTTACGAGTCTAAAGCAATAGATTCCCATTACAGTTACACAGTTCTTTACTAACAGTCATCCCTCTGTGCTGAGGCACCTTTTCAAACCCAAAGACCCAAAGCCAGTGCACAGTGTATGATTCATGAATCTGTAGGGTCCATTGCTAAGGGAGTCAATCTCTAGTCACTGCACAAGTTACACAGAGCCAAGAAAACAGCACTCTTGATCGCTGATATCATTAAAAAAAAAAAAGAAAAAGAAATAACATCTGACAGAGATGCTCCAAAGCTACCCATAGAAGTTTTTACATGAAGAATTTAAGATTGAAAGCTAGATCCCATGCTAATGCTTTTAAGCAGAACTTACCACCTCAGAAACACTATGCAGGAATGCCTCAGGCACTTGTATAGAAAGGATGAAAGACTATCTGCCTCAAAATGTAACCATAATTAGAGCAAACTAGATGAGATGTGTTGAAGTGAATGTGATCCACAGCAATTCCTGTAGCCTACTCCAGACAATTGCTGCCTTAAAGGCCACATGGTCAGGGCCCAAGGTCTCCTCTGTGCTGAGGGTGCACCAAAACATTTGCTGTCCATGGGCTGTCTTTCTCTCCAAATGACATACATCTGGACATACAGTGACATGCAATCCCCTATCTCTTGGGATTTCTGCATCTACCATCTGCATCATCTGTTCATCATGCCATCATCTTCCCCTATACAATTTTTGAGCTACACCCATGTCACAGGGAGACTGGACCTTCAGAGCACAATGCATCATGCTATGGCATGCAGGATGCAAAATAAATTAAAAGAATGACCTTACATATTTTGCTTGGTGTTCAAATAAGTCATGGCCCCTTCCTTAGCTAAGGGAGATGAAGATGTAGGCAGAGCATGCTTCTCCAGATTTGTCAAGAGGCACAGAAGTTTAACTAGCAAACTGTAAAGTTCTGAGCGCAATGAGTCTCCCAATCTCCATCTGACATCTACTCCAAAGCAAAGGGAAGAAGACAAGAAGGTGAAGCAACCTGCCTTTTATTTTGGTTCCCAGAAATGATCCCTTTGCAATGAATACCTCACACAGCTGTAACCAGAACCATAAAGTCTTCCTAAAACAGAAGGGCAAACACAGAAAGAAACCTAGAGAACAGATCCCATGCTGACACTGTTGGACTCGCTCTCCAGAAGGGCTAGGGAATTGTTAATGGCCTTGAGAATGGAGGCAGTACTGGTGGCATCTGGTTGGAAAGATGCTGTTAGCATCCCTTGCTGCACTGGACCATGAGTGGTGGGGATACTGTTGACCATGCACAGCCCTGCAGAGAGAGAGCCATCTCACCTCAGCAGTGCCAGAGTCAGAGCTCTGTGCTGGAGTTTGAGGAAAAGAGTAATGAAAAGGATGGGAAATGATACTGTATGATCCAGTCCACTCGAGCAAAGCATTTACTAAACACATACTTTGTGCAGACAGTATACAACATAGTCAGAACTGAAGGGCTGATGAAGCCATAAGTCTCATAAAGATAGGATACTCTGGCTACAGAGAAACAGCAGCCCTTACACAAATCTGTATAAGATTTGTAGGCCTCATTTACATTTTAAATGTGTCTTTAAATGTTCTAAAAAGCCTCTCTATATTTAGCATGTCTTCAAAAAACAAAAAACCAGGAGTGTGGACCCTTTTTATACTTTCCCTAGAAATTAAGATAATTTCAAGTTTTAGATTATGGCAGTTAAAATTACTTCCCAGAAGAGAAGTCTGGTACATACAAGTACACAATGAGATATTAACTTTTATGGGATATTAACTTCCCAAGCTCCAGCACAGAGCTCTGACTGGCACTGCTGAGGTGAGATAGCTCTCTGCAGGGCTGTGCATGGCCAACAGTATCCCTTGTGTATACCGCAGCCACCCACGGTCCAGTGCAGCAAGTGATGTTTTATGAGGGCAATGCTATTCATTTTTTTTGAAATAACATGTTATCCTAAAATTTAAGGAGTCTGTCCCAGAAGGCCAGCAGGTAAATTGTAGCGTTGTGATACTGGGTATCACAGTACAAGCCTGTAATTCCAGCACAAAGGAGGCTGAGGCAGGGGGATTACAAGTTTGAGGCCAGTCTAGGCTGCATAACAGGACTGAATCTCAAACAACAAACCAAAAGTTTAGGGTTATTATAGTTAGTTTTTTCTTTTGTTTGTTTGCTTATTTGGTTTGGTTTGGGTTTGGCTTAGTTTGGTTTGGTTTGGTTTTTGAGTCAGGGTTTCTCTGTGTAGCTTTGGCTGTCCTGGAACTACTCATTCTGTAGACCAGGCTAGCCTCAAACTCAGAGATCCACCTGCCTCTGCCTCATGAGTGCTGGGATTAAAGGAGTGCGCTTCCATGCCAGGTGTTATGGCTAGTTTATAAAGCCAGTTGGCATCAAGAAAATACCAGAAGGTGGTGGCACAGAGTTTCCCTTTCCATGTTCCCTATCCAGTTAAGACCCTGGAGCAGTGTAATAATTTAGTCACTACAGATGAAGTCAGACCTAAGCTTTTTCCCCCGGCTTGGCTCTCTCAGCTGGACAGACTCGAGGAGAAGCAGAAGGAGACATACCGCCGCATGCTGGAGCAGCTGCTGCTGGCCGAGAAGTGCCACAGGCGCACTGTGTATGAGCTGGAGAACGAGAAGCACAAACACACTGACTACATGAACAAGAGTGACGACTTCACCAACCTGCTGGAGCAGGAGCGAGAGAGGTAATTTGCACGCCGGCACCGTCACATCTGGGTCCCCATTTCGTGGCTGACCCACAGTGGAGGCCAGGCTCAAAGCATGCACGAGCTGGAGCAATAAGACAAGAGGAGGAAATTATAGGGGTACACGTAGGAAAAGAAGTTAAATACAATGTTGAAAAGGAGTGGGATGGTGGCCAGCCATGGCTCTGACTTGAGTAGGATTGCCTCACGTGTTCTCCATTTATGATGATGTCGGCTGTGGGTTTCTCATAGTTAGCTTTTATTATGTTGAGGTGTGTTCACTCCAGCTTTACACTCTCTAGGACTTTACAGTTACATTGCTTTACATTCTCAAGTTGGATTTTGTCAAACCTTTTGAGATGATCATGTGACACTATGGACAGGTGTCCAAGGTCTTATTCTGGTCTTTGAATGGTTTGTAGTGGGGGTGGGGAGATGGAGAGGTGGGGAAGACTTTTATGTGGGATTATCACATGACTGTGTTTGGTGTGCACGTAAGATGCCAGATTCTCACCAGGAATTTTACAACCAGAAAACCATAAAGTGGAAAGCAACCTAGATGAAGTGTATATGAATTTGATCACTGAAGCTCCTATAGTTAAAAGCCTTCTTACAACATTGCCTATGTTTTGAAATAATGTAATTTTTCTTTTTGTGGTTGAAATCCACTTTTCAGAAAGGTAAATTCTTATATTTAATTACAAGTGAAACTTCCTTATTAATACCAGAGTAGAAAATCTTAATATTGGATATGTGAATTACTCCCTTTTTAATTTTTAAAAGGTTACGCGATTAAAAAAAAAACTGTATGTGTATGAGTGTTTTGCCTACATGTATGTGTGTGTACCATATGCATACCTGGTGCTGGGGGATGTCAGAAGAGGGCCTCAGATCTCCTGGAACTGGAGTTGGAGGTGATAGTGAGCCGCCTGCCACGTGGGTGCTGGGAACCAAATCCACATCCTCCTCAGGAGAAACAAGTGCTCTTAACTGCCGAGCCATCTCTCCAGCCCGAGGATGCACACTTTAAAACTTTAAGAAACCAAATGAAAACTGTGTTCTACCATGATCCACTCAACTTGTGTCTTGGAACCAAGACTAGGGGAAGTGAGGGAGTGAAGAAATGACAGACACATATACAGCAAAACTGTGGTCAGGTGCGGTGTGTATACTCTGATGGAACAGTGCCTACGACCGCCACCATCCAGAGCCTCGGCAGGTCATTATGGACTGCACAGAGGAGGGTTGACTAGTCTCTGAAGAAGATTTCTGTGGGCAATTAGTCTCACATTGTGAACTGAAGCGTCAGCCAGAAGCTGAAGTTGCTCGTTTTTTGTGCAAAGTGATTCATGCTTTGCACTGCCTAGGAGGAAGACTTTGCTGTCCTTCTGAGCCTCACCTGGGAAATGTTCTGACACTCCTTTGTGGCTGAGGCATTAGAGTCCTAGACATGGCCGTCCCCATGTCAACAATACACCTTCACTGAATACTTCACCCATTCAGGGCTTCCTCAGCAACCTAGTGTTCCCCCTACATATCCATTTATGTAGCACTGTTTCCTCAAACCAGAGACTGCCAACAGGAAGCAGAGACCCCGGTTGTAAAGCTTTCTATTTAGCTGCTGGACTCACTCTTTTAAATTCTCCTGCCCTCCAGCCAAATGGATACTTCTTTGACTTCTACAGTGTTTGAAACCACTGACATTGAACAGCCTGTAACCTCAGCCTTTGGGAGTTGAAGGCTTACGATTCAGGCCGGACCTCATAGCAAGTTCAAGGTCAGGCTGTGCTACATGAAACCTTGCCTCAAAAAACCAAACCAAACCAAAAAACAAAAACAAACAAACAAACAACAACCAAAACCAGTACATGATACAGAACAGGTTGAATTTATAAAGTTTAAAAAAATATGTAACTTGTAATGTTACCTCTTACTGGGTTTAGTCTCTCCCTGGGGAGGGAGAAAAATGAAAGAAAACAATGAAGTTTTATGTCCTACATTCCTAATTTATTGTTTCTTTGTGTTTCTTTTAAACTGCAGTAAGCCAAGGCTTGCTGGCTTCACGTTTGAACAGATTAGCTGGTTTGGCATTTCTCGGTAACCAGGGAGATAAAGCCCCCACCCCCAGTCTGAGAATTATTCAGTCTTAAAGATCAGCAAAGAAAGCCTGGTGTATTCAAAGCAAGACAGAAAGCCCTGCTAGGGCACTCGGACCTCCCTCCCCCGGTTCCCTGGCCTCCCAGCATTTGGGAAGTAGAGGCAAAAGGATCAGGAATGCAAGGCTTGCCTTGGCTATGTAGTGAGTTTGAGGACACCCTGAACTACCTGAGGTATTACCTTAAAAACCCAGGCGCTGGAGAGATGGCTAAAAGGTTAAGAGCACTTACTGCTCTTGCAGGGGACCCAAGTTTGGTTCCCAGAACCTGTGTGGTGGCTCACAAGCAACTGTAACTCCATTCCCTGGGCATCCTGTGCCTTCCTCTGGCCTCCACGGGTACTGAACACAGGTGTACATATATACATTCAGACAAAACACTTGGATATTTTTCTAAAAAATCCAGATCAAACATATATCACAAACAAGTGATATGTAAACACATTATAATTTCTAAACACATTATATATTTATGTACCTACAGTAGTCATCTGGTTAGATACTTTCTGTTGGAATACTGTCAGGAAAAGCATAGCAATGTATTTGCTGCTAATTTTTAAAAATATCTGAAATTGATGGGGTTTATATATAATATAATGATAGAGATAGTGGGTAGGAGGTAGTGGGTGGGTGGGGATCTCTGTAGGAGAACATTGACCTAACAAAATACAAAACCTAGGATGTGGTCTGCAGCCCCACAGAAATACATAATCTAAAAATATGTGCAATGGAGACAGGCATGGTGGCACACCTTTAATCCGAACACTCAGGAGGCAGAGGCAGGGGGATTTTTGTAGTGAAAGCTAGTCTACAAAGTGAGTTCCAGGACAGCCAGGGCTGGTTTGTTTTTTGTCTTGAAAAACAAAAACAAAACAAAAGTAAAATAAAGCAATTCAAATCATTTAAAGCACTGGCATGAATTCCTTTTGAACACTTTATAAACTGCTTTGAACCAGCTGCTGCCCTTCCTGTGATTTCTCTGTTAAAGCTAACTTGCCTGAAGTATGATAGTTCACTTAGTCCAAACGGCTTCTTAGATGGAAGGACCGCCTCTCCTGTTTCTCAGCGTGACTATGGCTACTCTCTGGGCTGTCAGAGTAGCTGGAAAACTAACACATACAGTCTACATTTCAGATTGGTTTATTCACCACCTTCAAGTAGATCAATCCTAGAGGGACAATTCTTATCCTTCCTGAGTCTATCTGAGCTGTGTAATCTGAGCTTTCCTGAGCAAGGTACTAAGTAGGCAGTGTAAAGAGTCAGGTGATTTTAGAAATCTCCTTAACAAGCCTTCCATACAGTCATCAGGTGACATCACTAGGGCATGTCACTCAGCTTTCACAAGTTAGGCAAGACTTCGCTGGGGTTTTTAGTTCATTTTTGTCTAAACTTCTTTCCTGACTGAACCACAGTTCACTTGCACCTTATTAAGGAGCCAGTAGGCTCCTGATAACACAGGCTGACACTCTGAATTCCTTTCATACTTGAAGCATGGCTGGCTCTCTGGGAGTGCAGACTTGAGAGTGTTTGGAAACAACCCGTCTAAGATGCTCTGTGTCTGACCTCCTGTTGCAGTGAGCGTTTGCTTAGATCTTTAGGAGCCGCCAGGATGTTGGGTTGCCCATGCTGTAGCCCTGCCTCTCTGGGCTTCCCAGCTTCTCTCCTGGCTCTGGGCCTTCCTCTCCTGGCTCTTCAGTCTACCTCTCTGAATTTCCCTCCTCCCGCTCCTGGCTCACCAGCCCCTCTCTCTCCTCACTCTTCCTCCTCCCTCTCCCAGATCTCCATCTTCCCTCTTCTAGTGGAGATCCTTTCCTTTCCCTTCTGGAAAGTCACATTTCTGATTTTATAAGCTGGAGTCCTAATGAGCCACGCCTAGTCTTTTGCTCTTATCTTTGTTTACTTTCCTTTCTCTTCCTCCCCAAAGCCTTTTTGTTAGTAATAAACAGCCAAGAATGCTGCTTCAGGTGCCTCTGTTCTATTCTGAGCATGCTCAAGGAAGAATGTGGTGCTTGAGATCCCAGTGTTTTTGTCCTAGTTCACTAAGCTTGTCCCACCAGGTGTGGAAGGGCAAAGGGCTACTTCCCCCCCTCCCCTCGTCCCCACCCCCAGCCCCACCCACACAGACACAGGAGCCTGGAAAGGGGACTCTGTCCTACCCCTTGCACAATTGAAATTCCACTCTCTATATTTGTCCTTGTCCACTAGGGATGGACTGTTCCTGTTTCTGGAAAATGGTTTAAGTTTAAAAAAAAAAAGTGCGGAGGTGGGGACCCAGGAATACAGATCAGTAGCAGGTATTGGTAACAGTCCACCTCTAAACATTTACAGAACACTGAAACCTTAGGCTTTGTGTGTTGCCAAAAACTTCCAAGATCAGCCCTTATGAGTACTAGACTAGATACTTGTAAATTAAGACCTTATGCAAAATGGCTTATTGTCTTGGGGTGGAGGGTTTCCCCTACTCTTCAGGTTCCTGTGTTCAAACTAAATTCCAGAAGCTTAAAAGGCAGAGAGAGTTGTGGTTGTATGAAAATATAAAGAGAGATATCAGTGGTATCTCAGGACTATCCAGGCAGACCAGCCCCAGAACTAGTTTTGAAGCAGATTTTGAACAGCATATACAGCATTTCATTTAAGGATCATTTTACTGGGGATGATTGTATATGCCAAAGCTGGCAATGTTTATGGAGACCTAAGTAAAGCCTCCTAAACTACCCCCTTGCTATGACCCTTTGAGTTTGAAGACAATATATGCAGAGATGATTTTTCACCTTTCAAGGGTTATTCAATCCATCCTGTACAGGAGCTCTACAAATTAAGTACTGCAAATGGGCATTTCATTGTTATGTGCTTTCTGTATTATATTAACAGACTGGCCATAATTTATTATCATCATATACTTTACATTTGCCTCCATACATACAGTCCCAAGTCAGAAAGAGAAAACAACATGAAAAGGTTATTGGTTTAGCTTGGAATTTTAGTAATAAAGATGAAAATGTCTTGTATTAATTAAAATTGGATAAAGAAAACTTCCTTGTTTAAATAGTATACTGTATTCTGTTTGGCTCATGTTTCTATTGGCCTTGATCGTTGAAGGCATAATTCTGACCAGCTGAGATTACCTCCAGACTTTGTGCTTTACTCTCAGTCTTAGCTGCATGTCTTATGATTTTAATCCTAAGCTTCCCTAGGGCTGCTTCAAGAATGCCAGACTAAAACACAATTATATCAAAACGAAGAGTGTGTGTGTGTGTGTGTGTGCGTGTGTGTGTGTGTGTGCTGTCTAAATCTACCATTGTAAATAGAGGTTGTAAAGCTTTTTCAGATTTTACAGGCTCAGCTAGGAACAACATAAATAATGACATCATCATATAATGTTGAAGCAAGACTTCCAAGTACATGTTCATTTTGGGGGAGGAGGGGAGTGCACAAATTGGCATCTCAGAAGAAACTCTTTTACCTGTGCAGTAGAGAGTGTAGTACTATGGACCAGAGTGGAGAAGAAACTCTTTAAAAGTGTGAAGGGATAAACATATCTGATTATATAGGAAGTGCAGGGCCCGCAGCTTCCAAAACTAAGAAATGACATACCCATGGCTGCCTCGATAGTTCCCATTTTCTCTCCATACATTACAGCATCAGTCTTCAGCCCTTTAGCCCCGTTTCTCTGACAGACATTGATTGTAGAGCAGGAATTATGAAGGACTTGCCTACCCTGTCTTGGCAGAGCTAGGCTGTCTACCTGCTTCCAAGTTTTGTCCTTTTTGGACAGCAGTCTGTCTACAGTTGAAGCAAGGGGTTTTTCTTGCCAAGAGAAAGGATTACCACCAATTCAACCATCTCCCACTGGAGATTCTTCGATGCTCATCTTCTACTTGGGGTAGAATAGGGGGTGCTGTCAGGAGCTCACATGTCTCGATATCAAAAACTCTTAAGTTATGAAAACATCTTTGAATGCCATATTCTACAGATCTCTTGAGGTTTTTGAAGATGCCCTATCTATCTCTTATATTAGGTAAGCAAATGTTGCTTGTCTCTTAGCAACTTGATTTCTGAGTAGCTTAGAAAATAACTGTGATAGATTCCTATATAATCAGATATATTTATCCCTCTCAGGTCTCTGAGGTGGTTGAAGAACAGATAGCTAGAGTCTCATAGTTAAACTTTGAGTTGTTTAGGAATCAAGAGGGTGTTCTGGATCTAAGAAGATATTTTTTAAATTGTGAGGCAAGTTAGTATGAAAGCTGAGTTAGATATAGAACTTTAAACTCATGGAGATGGTTAGATAGTAGAATGTTAAAGTCAGGTGCCAAATACATATGGACTGGACATTGGGAATGTATGCTAAGCCATATAACTCTCATAATTGTGGCCTATTTATTTCTGTTGTTTTGTATTGTATTTATTGTTATAAGAGAAAGAACCATTTGTTGGACTGAAAGGGGGAGCTGTTGGGGGGAAAAAGAAATACCTTAAACTAAAAGAAAAAAGGGAAGAGGATGGGTGGGTTGAGGGGGAGGAGGGTGGAAGGGTGGGACTGGAGGGGGGAGTAGGGAGGGGAGTGTGATTGAGATGTAACTTGAAGAAATAAAAAATAAATTATTTTTAAAAATAAGTAGAACATGGCTCAATATGCTTTTAAGCAGGGAATTAAAAAAAGTGTGAAGGGAGATATTTCTCTTAATATCTATGGGGTAGTCTGTGCTGTTCTATTTGCTCAAGTAGGAAACGACCTCTCAAAACCTATTTCTTTACTACTTAAACAAAAAGGTTTATTTTATTGTATGTGTATGACATTTACATGCATATATGTCTGTACACTACATGCATGCAGTACACACAGAGGTCAGAAGAGGGCATCAGATTCCATGAAACTGGAGTTACAGGTGATCAAAAGCCACCATGTGGGTGCTGAGAATCAAATCAGGGTCTTCTGCAAGAGCTACAAGTACTCTTAACTGCTGAGCCATTTTTCCAGCTATAACTAAGACATACAATGTCTGAGAACTTTCTCTATGAAATAGATTCATTGGGAATGTTTTAAATCATAAAACATCCGAGCCCTCTTCTCCAAGCTTAACACTTGACTAAAGGCTAGTTATATCAACCTGTCTGATAAGACAGATACACACACTACCTTGTTTCCTTCTTACAAAACTGTCCTGTTGATTCTTGTCTCCATTGACAAATGGGGAAGTAGATTAAGTTCCTGCCACCAAGTTCCTTTTTTTTTTTTTTTTTTGGTTTTTCGAGACAGGGTTTCTCTGTGTAACCCTGGCTGTGCTGGACTCACTTTGTAGACCAGGCTGGCCTCGAACTCGCAAAGATCCACCTGCCTCTTCCTCCCAAGTGCTGGGATTAAAAGCGTGAGCCACCACTGCCCAGCTCCCAAGTTCCCTTTCTAACAGATAACTGGCAGTCAGATTTGAAAAACAAAAATTTTCTGCTTCCAATTTCTTACCTTCTGAACAAAGGAACACTTCATTCCTCCAAATGTATGGAGGAAGAAATAGTTGACTTGGAAAGGTGGTCAGACATTGACTTCATAGAGTTTAAAGTTGATCAGCAGGTCAAGTTACTATTTCTATTACTATTACCACTTACTATTTCTATTCTACACACCAAGAAATTATGGGGAAAAAAAACCTGGTAAGCTCAGGCTAGCTCTACTCTATACCTGTGGCTGTCCTTGGTGGTCATCCAATGGTCCTAGCATTTCTAAAACTTCATTACCATTCCAACTCTAAGCACTGCCCCAAAAAAGAACAAATGGGAGGAGTTTGTGTTTAAAAGGAATCCAAGCAGTTTTCTGTATATTATTAATGGTTTTCTCCTAAACCACTGAAAATCTGAACATGAATTTGTGTTCCTGTCTGTTCAGTCCACTTACATTGTATTACATAATGTTTAAACATCCAGTGTTCATCAAAATATATTTTAGATATGTTACTATTTGTCAAGGGAAGTAGAGATATTTTGTATATTATCCACATAGAATAAAATGTACTTAGTCATGCTTTTTTGTTTTAAAATATAGGTTTAAAGCCAATAATATTTCTTTAAAGCTTATAAATATTACTTGGGTTAATTTAAATATTAAACTTTGACCAAAAAAAGAGAAAAAGAATATACAAGGTCTCTTTAAAAATCCAAAGTTCCTTGACTGTGGGCTCCTGTAAAATCCAAAATAAATTCCATAATTTCTTATTCCAAGAGAAGAGAACCAGGGTACACTTACAATCAAATCAAAGCAAAATCAAAATCCAACAGAGTGAAAACTTCCTGTCAGATATCTGGGGTTCACTCATGATCCAAAGGTTGAGAAGTTCCACCTTTCCAGCTCTGCCATCCACAGGGCATGGAGTTTGTCTGGTAGGCTCAGGCCAGCTCTGTTCCATACCTCTTGCTGTCCTTGTGGTCATCCAATGGTCCTGGCATTTCTAACATGCTGGGGCAGGAGCTTAAGGAAGGAACTTAGAGGCAGGAACTGAAGCAGAGGTCATTGAAGAATGCCACTTACTGGATTGCTTCCTCTGGAATATTCAGTGTGCTTTCTGATACACCCCAAACCTATCCGCCTAAGGATGGGTATTGCCCTCAGTGGGCTAGGTCCTCCAACACCCATCAGCCATAAAGAAGATGCCCCACAGCCTTGCCTGCAGGCCAATCTGATGAAGATAATCCCAGGACGGTTTTGTAAGAAGGAAACAAAGTAGTATGTGTGTCTATCTTATCAGACAGGTTGATATAACTAGCCTTTAGTCAAGTGGTGCCTTAAACTGGTGATTATGCATTCATCATGCTTGGGGACACTTCAAATCTAATCTAGAGGAAACACCATGGATTTTCATTTCATCAGATCCCATCTGTTTAATACTAGAGAGAAAATTTCTTAAATGCATTCCCCTTTCCTTTAATTAAAAACAAATCCACAAAATCCAGTCAATCTTCTTTAATAATTCAGAATCTTGCAATATCAATATCAAGGTAAACCTTAGATTATAATTAAGTCTAAATTCTAGTTTAGTGGTTTTATTTTGCTATCAGTAAAGGTGATGAAAATGTTTTCTATATTTTAAGACTTACTTTGGCTAATGGAGACTTAGCATCAACATTATTTGGACTTCCCTTCTTTCCAGTAGAACTCAGAACCTGACATACTCAATGCAGATTCTCCACAGTGGAGTCGCATACCCAACCTGTCATACATATTGAAACTCTTTCTCTCTCCTTCTTTCTCTTTCCTTCTTCTTTCATTTTTTATTAGTTCTTTGAGAATTTCATATAATGCATTTTGATCATATTCAGCCTTCCCCCCTCCACTCCTCCCAGATGCAGCTGCTCTTCCTTACCCACCCAACGTTGTGTCCTTTTGCTGAAGAGCACTGAAGGAGAGGGCTTAAGAGAAAATTGGACAAGAACACACTTCATTGTTCAGAGTCTAATAAGCTCAGCAGAAATGTCAGTATCCTTACTTACAAGAATTCTAGGAGAAGCAGGTGATACTTGAAGTGTGAATGTGACCAACAATGAATAGGATCCCAGTCATGGGAGTTGATCAGGTTTGTGGAATGTCAGATTTCAACCAAAATTTGAGAGTTAGTAGAGATTTTTTGGGATAAAATCAGATAGCTCCCAAAACACTTATGTTGCTCTTTCACCAAAAAGGCCTCTGATGAAGTATTTAGAAGTTGTACCTTTCATGAGGAAGTAATTTTATTTGACATTTCTTTTGTCCTAGTAAATGGTGGATAAGTGGATGGTTGTCTAGACAAAGGTCACAAAAGTCTTGAGTGCCTCTTGAGCCAGACTGTAATGGAATGAATGGAATGTGGTTCAGCACATGGCACTCATGGGTAGCCACTGCTGGCTGCAGAGACCAAGCTGTGGTTTCCATGGGAAGTTGAAGTTCAGCTCAGGTTGATGGACTCCATTTTAGAGTATGGGCCAGAGTGATGCCACTTCTTCCCTCTCTCCCTTCTTCCCTTCTTCCATTCTTCTCTCCCTCTTTCTTTTCTTCCCTCCCTCCTTTATACTCTCTCTCCCTTCTTCTCTCTCCCTTCTTACCTTCTGGCAAAGGACAAGCTCTGACTTTAATAATATATCCTCATATTTCAACCTTGACTCAAATGTGTCTCTAAAGCATCTAGTTTGAAATTGTTGATGGCTAAAACTAGCAGTTCTTAACCTGGGGATCACAACTCCTTTAGGGAGTTGAATGCCCCTTTCACTAGGGTCAAGTAAGACTATCTGAAAACACAAATATTTTCATTACAATTTATAACAGTAGCAAAATTATAGTTATGAAGTGGCAACAAAAATAATTTTATGGTTGAGGGTCACTACAACATGAGGAACTGTATTAAAGGGTCACAGCATTAAGAAGGTTGAGAGTCACTGGCCTGGACACAAGAGAAACTAAGGTCTATGGCAGTGTCCTGGCATGAGAACCCCCACTAAATAATGTACTGTGTTTGATAGTAACTACCTAACCCCCTGTGACAGTCCCTTGAAGCATTATAAAAGAAAAGTAGAGTAAACCAACAGAACCCAATCAGGGAAAACAAAGAAAAATAAAACAACAGCATGCTATAGGAACATGGGAACCTACGTGTGAAGAATAACATCCCTAGGCTTCGGATGCTGTGGGCATCCAGTCTGGGCCTGTTTGCTGTGGAGACAGTTTCCTGTATTAACTCACTTTGGAGTATATTCTAAGAATGCTCATCGTATTAGTTTTGACATTATTATTTGCCTATGTTCTGTCATAAATCTATTAGGAGTGATAGTACCTGGGTTTATTTTTTTGTATTAAGGTTTTTATTTTACTTAAAATTATTGTTATTTATGGTATGTTAACAAGGTGCAGAGACAACCTAAAGAATAGGAGAGCATACTACCACACTATACTTCTAACAACAGGTTCATGTCTAAAACACAAGAAAAAAAAAAAGAATGCAACCGCAAAATGTGAACAAATGAAAAATAGTCTAATTTTAAAATGAGCAATAGATTTATAAATAGAAATGTTTTTGGACTATCCTTTATAGCCACCAAACAGTAACATACAACTCCAACAATATGGAAATTAAAGCATTTTCCTTCACAATAACAAATATGTAACTACTTACAAAGTATATAATCATGTAACAATGAATAAGTAAAGGAACCAAAAATACATAAGTAAGTGTATTCTGATGCTAGAGAAAGTATACAACGAAGCAGCTTGTTCTTTTAACCTAATAATTTCTGTTACCTATCCCATTTGAACAGTCAACCAAGAGCAGCCAACCACTGACTAAAAGGAAATTGTCCCAACTAGAGAAGAGTCAATATCTCATCATTTGAGTTTCAGAAGCAAGGATTTGGGTTATTATTGAGGGTTAGTAGGATTAGTGGGGTATGTAATCAAGTAGTTCCCACTGCCATCACTATCTCAGTTATTGATGCTTCCCCAAGAGGACAGTAACAGGTGACTATGTTGGGGAGTCTAAACAGAAGGCTCTGGGTTAGGGTGCAGTTCAGTGCTCGGGCACATATTCAACATGCAGAAAGCACTGAGTTCAAATTCCAGCACCAGGAAACCAGTCATCCATCCAAATACAAAGACTTGGGCCTAGAAAACAAAGATAAAGAGGAATATACACCCCAGATATATAAGATGCGGTAAACTTGAGACTAACGGGATTATTAGATGGGGTTCAAGGATGTCTTAGTGTGCATGGATTATCATAACAAATAATTTATGGTGGATGACTTCAACAACTGTTTATTTTCTCATAGTTCCACAGGCTGGGCATTTGAAGTCAACATACTAGAATGACTGGGTTCTGCTGCAGCTTCTTTCACTTATGACAGCTGCCTCCTCACTGTCTGCTTTCTTCAGTTGAAGGAGAGAGGGAGGAGGGGAAGGGGGAGAGAAATATGTAGCCTCTTGGATAAGGTTGGGTTAGAACCCTGCCTTTCTCACCTGAAAATTTCCTCGTTGAAACTGTATCTCATTTGAGTCATAATGTGACTCAGTCACATAAGGGATTGGAGCTTTTACATATGAATTTAGGAGGAGGGGAAGAGGACAGAATCCCACAGTTCAGTGCAGATAGAAGGACATTGTGACATGTGTGGTTCCCCCTCCAAGAGTGTGGAGAGATAGAGTAAAATGCAGTGTGCTATATCAAGTGGTTGAAATGTACCCCAAGTAGCCATTTCTTCTACCCACTTGTATATTAAACACTTGGAGGAAAACTATGTAACTTTATTGAAATTGAAATTTATATGTTATCAAACTTAAATGTTTTGAAGACAATGAAAAATAAATTTTTTAAAAAAGTAAAATTCTTGGTCTAGAGATATGGCTAACTAGCTAAGAAGACTTGTTGCTCTTGCAGAGGACCCAGGTTTAATTCCCAGCATCCTCAAGGTGGTTCACAAGATAACTCCAGTTCCAGATGACCCAATGCTTTCTTCTTACCTCCTTTGGCACCAAGCATGCACACGGTGCACAGGCACAGATAACATACAGGCATAAGACTCACACATAAAATAAAATGGATAGATCTAATTTAAGTTTTTAAAGTAAATTTTATTGTTTGAATGTGATTTTTTAAAATAATGTTATAATTTAATCATAGTCTTAAGAAAATGGAAAATTTACTACAAATAGTTGGAGAAGCCACAATTTACATTTTATCAAACCTAGATACTTTGACAGCAAAGCAACGTACCAGAAAAGACATAGAAATCTGTGTATGCCAAACATGTTGTTCAAAATCAGTTGACAAAGTTGGCTCCCTTAGGAATGAATGGCTGTTGCCGTAGTCATGTTATGTATGTAGTGCAAGCTGTTTAATTGTGAACACAGGGAACAACTGACCATATTGTTGTCAAGGTAACTGTTTCCTTCTGGCCTGGTCTGGCTTTTCCTCTCTTAAGAAAACCACCATAGAGCAGTTTTGATTATTGTCTGTGGAAAATGTGGCATTTACTTTGTACCTTTCCAAATGACAAATAAATTATATGTAATAACAAAATTATATTAGAGGAATAAAACATAACTGTAAAATAAATAATTGAAAAGCAAAAAAGCAGCATTTTGATTTTTTTTAGCTACAATATTTTGTGAACAGTAAAATATGTGATAACTGTAAGTATCATTTGGAAGAAAAACTGCTACAATAATGTTGCTGAGGCCTTAAATTTTCATTATATTCCTGTAACTTCATATGCTTAAAAATTAATAAATAAAAAAGTGATACTTTAAATTTTGAGAAGAATCAAAGACAAACACAATTTGACTCTTCTATTACAATAATGTAGAGAATAACTTTTTTTTCCCAACAGCTGCACAAAAACAAACTGTTTTAAATGGTGAAAACAAACAAGCAAACAAAAAAAGAAAACCTGATGTCAGGAGCTGTACTGATAATGCACTTTTTTCCACAGATTTGTGTATTACTTCCTGGAGTATGGATAACATTCATTTATTTACAAAGTCTAGCATGGGCTCACTTTATAATGTCTGAGTCCAAAAGTTGATTTGAATATTATAGTAAAAATATGCAAATAAAAATGGGGGTCTATTTTCTGGCTAATCAGAGAGAACTGGAGCAGATGGGCTTTCACAGTCTTCCAGCAAAAGTCATCAGGAGATAACAAGTGTCCCAGTTGGAGGGTACTTCACAGTTTCTGTCAGTAATTACAGCCTCACCCAGATGTCAGAATGCCAGCCAACAATACCACTTCCTACTGGCTTGTTTATGATGCTCTGATATATAGATGTATTGAAGTGTTAGCAAGATGTCTAAAATTCCAGAGAGAAAAAAAGGTGGGGGGGGATTCAAGTTGCAAAAACAACCGATTTAAAAGTGGCAAATTGTAGTACCTGACCACAGACTTTGTTTCTTATACTGCATTTTGGGTGAATGTTGCCTTGCAGCACTGTGGATAAAATCAAATGTTGAAAAGTGATAAGTTAGGTAGCTGTGTTGCATGACAAAGTCTGAAGTGCTGCTCTAAATTGGCAGCCAGTGGACACTATTAAAACATCAGAACAAGAAAAGCTCGTCCTGAGTGAGCTAACCCAGACTCAGAAAGATGCACATGGCATCTACTCAGTTATAATTGGATTTTAGCCATATAGTACAGGATAACTATCTTACAACCAACACATCAAAAGGATCAGGAACATAGACTTTGTTGCCTATTAATGGGACAATTTGTCCTAGGGGTGCTGCCATGTAGGCCCCCAGTGCAAGAGGAAGTTCTTAGCCCTCATATGACTGTTGAACTGAGAGGAGCTGATATGTAGGGACACTCCACATCAGAGGAGTGGGATGGGTGGGAAAGGAAGGAGAGGGTAGGAGGGTGGAGGGGTGGAAAGAGGGCACTGTGATGGAAATGTAACCTGAAGTAATAAACAAACAAAAACAAAAAACAAACCAACAAACAAAAAACATCAGGTCAGTGTTTTCACAGTCCACAGACAAAGAAAGAGTTAAAGAACGTGCTGGAAAACACTGAGCTGTATCTTAGCTCCCACAGTGAGGGACTGCATCAGGTTTCTATTTCTGCCTGTTGTCCAGGGTAGAAGGTCCTCAGATTAACATTCCAAATCCTAGACTCTGAGAGGAGCTGGAACTTGGCATCTCAAGTGTTTGCAGTTTGCTCCTCTCTGGCTCCTTAACCAACTGTGCAGTCTCTTTTAGTCTCTTTTCCAAGAATGCTTGTGTTTGGAAAGTGCTTCGTGGTGGTGAAAAGTTTGAACAGGAACGATTAATCAAAGGTTGGACCTTTCATACTCAATGCACAACATGTTTAGTTCTTGGATGTAAGGTCTTAGCCAGGAAGCTAGTTAAATAATATTCAGGGGCTAAATTTGAGCTCCAGCTGCAACTGAACTAGCGGTCAACGTAGTCTCAATTGGCCCCTCTCAAGTTCAGAAATACTGTGTCATAAAAATTTTCATCCTATTTCTGTATGGCTCCTGAAGAGTAAGGGTTTACTAAATGGTTGCCTTTTTTTTATTTGTTTGTCTGTTTTTTACTTGATTGCTTATTTTGAGATAAGTTCTCACAAGGCCCAGCCTGGTCTCAAACTTGCTATGTCACCAAGGATAGCCTTGAACTCCTGGTGATCCTCTTGCTTCTACCTCCCAAGTGCTGGGACTGAAAGCATGCTTCACCATACCCAACTAGACTATTTTTCTGATTTGTGTGACAGGACCTCATGTAGCCCAAGCTGGCTTTGAACTTAATATGTAGCCAAGGATGACCCCAAATTCCTGTTCATCCTTCCTCTGTAACTGGATTACTGGAGTTTGTCTTGACTGTCACCAGAAACTCCAATGACCAGAGACAGGAATCTGGGAAGAAAGAAGACTAACATCCCTAAATCTCTAGCTAGTACACTTCATAAACAAAGACGGCCAATCATTCCACAGTTTAGCTTTGTCTCCCTGAAGCTGGGTGTGGTGGCACATTCCTTTAATCCCAGCACTTGGGAGGCAGAGGCAGGTGGATCGCTGTGAGTTTGAGGCCAGCCTGGTCTACAGAGTGAGTTCCAGGATAGCCAGGGCTACACAGAGAAACCCTGTCTCAAATTAAAAAAAAAAAAAAAAAAGAAAAAGCTTTTTCCCATGGCCCATCAATCAACCTTGTCTGCACTTTTGATGGCGCAGCTCCCCATGTTGTCACCTGCACATCCCCCTCCTTGCCTTCTCTCTGTGCAGGAGGGTCACATATTCCTAAGGCTGCAGAGCTTCACAGTCCTCCTGTGGCACATCTCCGTGAAAGGCTAACTGAGAACAAAGTGTGACCTGCAGATTCTTTTCTGCAGCATGAAGTACCCATCCTTTCTGTCACCTGTTACCCCCACCTCTCAAGTGCAGGGATGACAGGCAGTGTGCTCAGCTTTAACTTTCCTTAAATGATTAAGAAAGCACATTAGTCTGATCTAAATAGAAAGTAAGCCAGAAGGGATGGGCTGAGGCTCTTCCCCATCCAGTATGCAAGTACAAGCGGGCCATATTTTGGTATATTTAGCCTTCATCATTTCTGACTGTGTCACTAAATAGCGTATTCTAATCATGCAAGTGTTTCTCACTCCAGTCCTTGAACTGTGTCCCCATCCCTCTCCAGTACTTTCTGATTTGTTACGCTCTCCATTTCTTCCAAGTTTGTCTGATATCTGCTGGCATTTGTAACCCATGGGAATTTGGGGTTATATTTGTCTCAAAGAAAGAGGTGCGGTTGTGTGTAGTACTGTGCTTATATGTAATGAATGATGCATCTGTAAGCCTCCAGGCGAAGATCCTGGAAGAAGACATCCCTACCTCAACTATAGAACTCACGCTCCAGGCTTTCATCCTGTGGCCTTGTTCTTGTCTGCTCTCTCCAGCTTGCTCCTCTCTGCATCCACCCCTCACAATACAGAGCAGAACCTGAGATGAATTCTCTCTGTGCTGGCAAGTGGCACACAGACTTCCTGCTTGTGGTAAGCTAAGCTAGGTCTTTCTCACACATGCTCAGGAATCCTGCCCTTCTTTTTTTTTTTTTTTTAATTATGTATACAGTATTTGCTCTACATATATGCCCGGGCAGATCTCAATGTAGATGGCTGTGAGCCACCATGTGGTTGCTGGGAATTGAACTCAGGACCTTGGGAAGAACAGTCAGTGCTCTTAACCTCTGAGCCACCTCTCCAGCCCAATCCTGCCCTTCTTATCACCTGCTTTTGTGATCAGTTTGAATCAGGAGCAATTCTGAGAAGACTTGGCTTTGAACCGTCTATTCAGTCATGAGGCCGAGGGGCAGCCAGATGATGTTCTGGCTTCAAATTCAGTACCCTGAGAAATTTTGACTATTCTTGGCCCACTTAAGACTCAGCCTGGGGAATCAAAGTTCCATGACTACTTAGCAAGTACACTATAGAACCCTGGAGGATACATTTCAGTTACTTGTACTCAAAAGTTTAAGAAAGGCTATTATTTATAGAGAAAAACTAGTCTTTAAGTGAAACAATGTTTATTTAATTCATTAAGTAAGTGATGATTGAGTAAGTACCCATATTGTCCATACTGCCAGCCCTTTTGGATACTGGATACTAAATACACTTCTCCAAGTCAGTCAGTCCTAAACAGAACTATTGGCTACTTCCTAACTCCTGTTGTGGCTATTTCTGTTAGGACCTCATTCTAATTACTCAAATTGAAATACTGATTATTCCTTATTTCTAAGCCTCCCCAATGCTGGCACCAATGTATTGTATTGATTCTGCTTCCAAATTAAAATTTGGAATTTGGTCATTTTCTTCCAGAACCGCTGCCACTGAGCTATCCCAAAGTGAAATCTCATCTATATTGCCAATACAGTGCTGATGTGAGAAGTTACAACAGCTTCGTTTAGATGGCTTGCTTCACCCATGTCCTCTTTGCTCTCTAGCAAACTCTTTACACATAGTTTGTGTAAGTCAGAGCTATCAAAATAAAGTCCAAGTCTTTATGACTGGCTAGCAAACAGGGTCTTATCAACTTGACTCTTTTCTATTGGTCTTTTTACAAATACTTGTAAGCCATGTCAAAGGATATGTCACAACAAAAGCAAATCTCAAACTGCATTTTGTAGCAATACAATTACCAGAAAGTTGTACTTATAAGTTGGTGGTAGTCCAGTCCTCCACCTTGAGGCCATGTCCACAAATTTCCCATGCAAAAAAGTTCAACTAGGCAGCAATATACAGTAGTTCTCCCTTGTGCTCAGAACACACAGTTTAAGACTGCCCCTGGATGCACAAAACCACAGACAATACCAATCATATGTGAATGTTGTTCTTCTTATATACATATACTTTTGACAAAGCTTTAGGAACAGTGAAAAGATAATAATAACTAAGAACAAAATAGGACAAGTGTAACAACATACCATAACAAATATTATTAAAATCATGATGTTTTTATGTCTATAGTTTTCTATTTAATATTTATGGAATGCACCTGAAACTCCAGAACACTAGCTGTAGACTTGATGAATGTTCTAGATAAGTGGTAGAATTCTCTCCTGAGTTTGAAGACATGGGCTCAACTTAAGGCCTGGACCTAGAGCAATATTCATAAGAACATTAGGCTGTTGTATGAAGTTGGTCTTTCCACCTTATTCACACATGGATGGATGGATGGGCCACCTATCCTGTATCAATTACTCTTTCACCACTAGAAAGAAAGAGAGAGAGAGAGAGAGAGAGAGAGAGAGAGAGAAGCTAGGGGAATGGCTTAGTATATAAAGTACTTATTGTACAAATGTAAAGATCAAAGTTTAGATACTCAACACCCATGTACATGCTGGGTGGCTGATTACCTACCTATAATCCTATAATCAATCCTAGAGCTTCAGAAGTGGGGACAGGAGATACCAAGGACAAGTTGGCTATCTAAACTAGCCAGATCATCAAGTCTTGGTTCAGTAAATAAAATAGAAAACATGGAAGAAGATACCCAACATCCATTCCTGGTCTCCATATGCATGTGTAATACTCACATGCAAATGATTTGAAACATTACTTTTGCCAACATGAAAATCTTCTACTGCAGAGTGAAGCTTGCATTCTATCCAAGTTACCTCTGGAGCCCATATCCCTGGCAAAAATGTCTTACCAGTCGTCCAGATAGACCTGGCACCTCTCTTGTTTTCTCTCCTTGCTCTCATCAAACTGCTGTTTGGAACCTGGAGCCTCCCGTGCTCATCCTCATTTCAAGGTGTTACTTTGCTGTAACTTGACTGGAGTCCCAGAGCTCTGCACTTTGCATGGCCAGTTTCCTCTAACACTCCAACCTCAAAAGTCACTCCTTAGGGAAGGTCTTTACAGAGTGAGCTTCACTGTTATGTCATTTGCACAACTCTGTTCCCTCTTCCTCCAGGCACTTAGCATCAGAGTGTGGCTCTCCCAAGATAGGAATTTTGCCTCTAGTGTTCACTTTGTGTTCCCAGTACCCAACACAATGGCTGGTCTGTTTGTGCAGATTAAATTTTTTTTTAAATACTTTATTTTTTTTCTTCAAGTTACATCTCAGTCACAAACCCCTCCCTATTCCCCCTTCCTATCCCGCCCTTCCACCCTCTTCCCCCCAGAAGTTTCCCCTTTCAGTCCAACAGATGGTTCCTTCTCTTATAACAGTAAGTATTATACAAAACAACAGATATAAATATGCCACATTTATGAGAGTTAAATGGCCCAGTATTCCTTCCCAATGTCCAGTTTATACATATTTGGCCCCTGACTTTAACATTCTACTATCTAACCATCTCCATGAGTTTAAAGGTCTATATCTGACTCAACATTCATACTAACTTGCAACACACTTTTATGAGTATCTTCTTAGATCTATAACACCCTCTTGATTCCTAAACAACTCAAAATTTAACTATGAGACTCTAGCTGTCTATTCTTCAACCACCTAAGAGACCAGATTAAATATTTATTGTGAGAGTGAATATATGATACTTTCTTAAAGCAGAACTACTCAGAAAGGAGTGGTCCCTGCTTCTCGGGATCTGATAATGGGACATTGCTTGAGCTTTCTCCCTAAGGAGAGTTATGTCACCATTTAAGGATTTCCTTTAGCGTCAATAGGCTCCTAATAACTACTATCATCTATTGAGAAACTGTTAGTTAGCTATCATAAATATCCATTTTAATGAATCTTAGCAATAGGATTTTAAATTCATCTTGAATGCTGTCCTTTTGAGGTGTGAAAGAAGAAAAACATGCCTGTGATTGAAAGTCATAGTATTTTATAAAAAGATTTCCCAGAGATATTAAAATATTTCCTCTAGCCATTATCATTTGTTTCTGACTCTTGATTTTATTTAGTTTTGAGCATAATCAGTGTCTTCCTGGGATTGTTAACTCATGTTTGAATCTCCAGAAACTTAGTAAGGGCAGGATGCCACCAAAGAGTAATCAGTTCTGACCCTTGGTTCCTGTTTGGCACAGAGGCTTACTATGGTGCCTGTGTCAAAATTAGGCCCCTTAAATAAGCTCTACATAAGTATGTGATTAATTATTCATTCTGGGCGCACCATGTATCAGATTTCCACGTCTCAACTTACACATTTTCTTTATTTCTCAGAATACTCTTGCAAGTTAAAATCCATATCCTTATCATGCATTACAGCAGACTGAAGCCAGAGGTGTCAGAAAACAAATTGCTAGCCATCTATCTAATATTGCCAAATCCAGACTCAGTCAACCAAGAAGTCCCTCCCACCCACCAGTACAGCCACAGGCAGTGGCCTTCATTCCTTTCCTTCTTTAATTTCATTTCCCCATTTATATTAACATTGGTAAGTTAATATCTGTCATTTTACTTTAACAATGAATGTTGCTTTATGTAACTTTAACCAAAGTAACTCTATAACTAGAACACTATTTTATTTATGTAGTACTTTAACCTTAAAACATACAGTAAGGATTAGACTCGGTCTGCTCTATCAAGAACTTAGACATATCCTGAAAGCAAAGATATGAGTAGACACGAGGAGTAGGAGAAGCGGGATCCTAAACTTTGTCTTCTTATTCCCTTCTATGTTGTAGCATACTGACTTACATTGATGTAATATAAAGTGTGTCTGAAAACCTTAGCCTACTTTCCAAACATTTCATTCCATTCACTTTAATGGAATGTCTCTGACTAAATTATCTGCTATTATGTTTTTACTTTGTAACTTCATAGCACAAGTGTATAGTCCTTGCATTTGAACTTTAAAAAAAAAGTACACTACAGCATTTAAACTCATCACTCAGAAAGTGAGGAAGGAAGAACATACCAGGAAAGAAGGAAAGGAAGAAGGGAAACAAGGGAGTAGAACAATGGCTGCTCTTCCTGTAGACCAGGATTCCCAGTACCCGCATAGAGGTTCACAACTGTCTGTAACTTGGGGCCTAGAGAATCCCCTTTTCTGGCCTCCAAGAGCAATGCACCACTTGGTATACACACAGGTAAAACACCCAGCCACACAAAATAGATTTCCCAGAGATATTAGAGCCTTTCCTCTTTGAAAGATAGAGGGGTGGAAGAGAAAACTGCTTGATGATTGAAGATGTTGTGTATTACAATCTTAAGCATTTTCTAGAATGATGACATGGGCACCCTGAACTTGACTAGCTGGATTCACTTCTGCTTGTTTGAAAAGTAGTGGGTTGGTGTTTTATTTTATTTCACTTAAAATTACTTTTAGGGGGAAAAATCAGGTTAAAAAAAAAGCTTTAGAGACAGAGCTAGGGAGATGGCTCAACAGGTAAAATGTGTGCAAAACAACTGTGAGGACTGAATGAAAAATAAGAAATAAAAGAAGGGCATGACTGCTCCTAAGGGGTTGAGGTACTTATTATAGATATAAGGGAGGATGTACAAGCAGAGGCAGAGACATCTAGGAGAGTATAGTGTGGACACTACTAGTAGAATAGACCAGGCAGGCCAGGTGGGGGTGGATAGAAAGGGGAAACGGGCCAAAAGGCCAGGAGGGCAAGAGGCCAAAAAGGGCAGAAAGGGACCACGTAGCCAAAATGGCTAGGCTATATAGGAAAGCGCAGCTCGAGGAAGGGCAGCCCAGTCCAGTCCCTTGGCTGGAGAATTCAGGGTAGGGGGCAGAGTATGCTTGCCAGGAGGACCCTGTAACAGGTAGGGACTGAGGTATGTTGGGAGAACCTGGCGGCCAGCATCCACTTTGATATGCTAGCAGACTCCTCAGTTAGCCATTTGTCCGGGATTGAGACCTAACAGGGATCCCCAGAACCCACATCAAAACCGAATGGGTATTGTGGCCAGCCTGTGCATAGGGGGTGGAGATAGTGGATCCAAGAACAAGATGGTTACACAGAATAGCCTACAGGTTGAGCTCTACACTCAAAGAAAGTCCCTGCCTCCATATGTTATGTGGAGAACAATTAAGGAAGCCATTTTTTGGTCAACTTTGGGCCTCCACATGCATGTGCATACATGTGATCATACATCATACATTTGTGCCCACACATTCAAACATGCGTATAGATACACAAACAAATAATTTTTTCTGAAGACAGAAATCATCCTTAAACTAAAGAGTACTTTCCATTCTAGAGCTAATGCTACAGTGTTGGACTTTAGCTACTAGGCAGTTTGGTTGAATTTTCTCCTTTTAGATGAATCATAGATCAGGCTCTTATGGGATCCCATTTTAATTCTAGCCTGTGCTGAGGAGAATCGCATGGTTTAGCAGCTTGAAAAAATGAGGATATTTATACATATCTTTTCTTTATCTCATTCTTCCTCTCCATCTTCAGCTTTCTTCCCCTGACTGGATTCAGCACAATTCCTGGTTAGCTTCCTAAGACAGGCCTGCCTTTCCAGCCCAGGGCTCCACCCTTTCTTCTCACAACCCTAAAGAATATCTGCACAATAACGGCCCATGTAAGAGTAGGATGACATCATCACTTAGTGGTCCTAAACTGGTTTACTGGGCGTCCACCTCGCTTTGTTCTGATGACAGGGCTGGAATGTGAGGATTAACTCCCTGTGGAGTAAGGGGCAGTGCGGGGCCTGCTGTTGTTCAGCAAACTTCAGTCCCTCCTTATAAAAAGGTTTTTTGGTTTTGTTTTTTTAAAGCTACATGCATGTAAGGAAGACAAGATCTGGTATGATTTAAGAGCTGGTCCATCAGTCCATTCACTTTTCTTTTGCTGTTGAGGCTTCCTTGACAGTGAACTCTTTTTCTTCAGAATTACTACAGAGCCTCGTGGATGCTGGGTTAGGACATTTGTAGCGTGCTGACAAAGGCTGTGGGGACAACAGTTAGTAACTATAGGTTTTACTGAACGTGGATGGGGACAACCCTCGGAAATTACGTTTATTGTGAGTGCCCCTGATGCCTCAGAGCCCTTGACACCAGCAGGATGCACCTTGCTGTGTATGATGGGTACTGATTTTCTGGTGGAGGAAAATCTCGTTGCGCAGAAACCACGGGGAGTTTGTGTCATAATTGGGAAACTCCTTATCTTTTACCCTCAGTTCAACTGAGGTGTTCTGGATGCTTTTACCAAGAAGCCGTCTACATGCTGTGAGTGTAGTTTCTGAATTATAATTCTTGATAAGCAAAACAATGCTAATTTAAGGTTAAATGTTGCTTTCAGTATTTTTGTTGTCCTAATTTATGCATGTGCTGCAGATCTTTCCCTGTGCTCTGTGGAGTCTTGTAAAAGTTGGCGGTGATTAGAATGCAGGGCTCTAAAGAAAGCTTTGTTTGTTCGGAAACACTTGAGTGCTTCATTGATAACTTAAGCATATAGGGTTCATTTCAGAGTGGGTATGGGAGTGAAGTTCAGATTGAATTAAACAATTGTGAAAAAAGTTCAGCTTTAGAGGTTTTTCAAAATGTTGAGGAACATTGAGTTCAGCATGGCGTATCAAAATAAACAGTTATAGTTGGTGATCAATGGTGCTGGACGGTGCTGTGTTTCAGAAAAGAATCTAGTTTTCACAGTATTATTCCAGATTCACATGACTTGATTTGCAGAAGTTTGAAGATAAAGGGCGAATGGCGTGGTCTGTGCTGTCAGATTTAATTTTTGTCACTCCACTGTTAGTAAGACTTTGTTTCTGTGCTAAAAGTGACAAAATCCCAAGTTCAATGGTGATGGAACTCTTAGGTTCACCATTAAGCTGCCTGGATCTTTAATTCCTGCCCCGTAACTTTAAAACTAACTACCTTCTCTATGGCAGAAATGGGTGCAGCTTCTTCACTACTGTGAATGATTCTATGGAGTTACTAAATTTCCTACTTAATTATGTCTGTTTTACTTTGAACAAATCTTATGAAAATGAATTTACCCATGACAAATTTGATTACTATACCTCAACGAAAAGCTTTACAATATTTTTATTTTGGAAACTCCCAAAAGAATAAGTTTAAAAACCTGGATTTTGTGCTTTACCCAATATATGTATATCCCAGTAAAATGAGACAATAGACACCTTTGAGAATGGCCTTCATTTGTCTGAATATTCCTAGACAATCCCTCTCGTGTTCCGTAGGACCATAAGCAAATCCCATGGGAGAGAGGCCCCACACTAACACAGGGACAGATGCTGTCCAAGTGACTTCAGAGGCTAGACGCGTGCATGCAACTTGCATAGCCTTCTCTGTTGCTGGCATCCCTAAGGGAACCCCTCATAGAATTTTATCTTGAGAGGGAGAGTGCTCTGTGATTGTGAGGTGCACTTGTCCCCTAGATGGAGTGTCTCAAAATTAGGCATAATGATCTTGGGCAACATATTTTTGAGGAATGGAATATGGAGGTCGTCTCTTGGGGAAGGAGTGAGGTGAAGGAGACACCTGGGTAGGTGAGCCCAAGGTGGTGCATTCGGGTGGCAGATGTGTATGGTTTGTGGCTTCTTCTAATCCTTGTGAAAACTGTTATAAGTAGTCCATAATCCACTGTGTGATATTAGGTAGAGGACATTCAACCCATATTTGTTGTATTGCTCAGTTAGTCAATGAATCATGGTGGTAATATTTCCTTATGCACCAAAGAACTTCATAATAGAATGTGTGATCAAAGATTTTCCTCTTGGGCTGGAGAGATGGCTCAGCGGTTAAGAGCACTGGCTGCTCTTCCAGAGGTCATGAGTTCAATTCCCAGCAACCACATGGTGGCTCACAACCATCCATAGTGAAATCTGGTGCCCTCTTCTGGCCTAGAGATATACCTGCAGACAGAACACTGTATACATAATAAATAAATCTTTAAAAAAAAAAAAGATTTTCCTCTTGGTGATATTCAAATATAGGCCTCCTAATTGACAGCAAACTACCAATTACCTGGAGCTTATTTTTTGCTATGATGAGTAGCTGTTTACTATTAATATACTAAATTATTTTAAAAGGTATAAGATTTATCAATTTGAATTAGAATGTTATTAGACTTAGAATAAATTGATGTTTTACATTGGTGTGTAAATATAGACAATGTTCTTAGCAGCAAGTAAGAAATCCTATAATCTTCATGGAGTATAATTTGTTATTATCTGTGTAGGGATATGTGTGTGTGTTTAAGTTGCTGTCACCTGTACATTTTGAAGATAAATTACTATGGCTTAACTTCCCAATCAGTTTAGTTTGTTGTCAGTTGTTAGCCTAACTGACAGAGAATCAAAATACATATCCCTTGTATTAGTCAGTGTTCTATAGAGTAACAGAACTTATAAAATAAATCTCTCTCTCTCTCTGTGTGTGTGTGTGTGTGTGTGTGTGTGTGTGTGTGTGTGTGTGTATTGAAAGGGGATTTATCAGAATGACTTACAGGCCATGGTCCAGCTAACTCAACAATGGCTGGTTATCAGAAAGTCCAAGAATCCAGTATTTGCTCAGTCCGCGAGGCTGGATGTCTCAGCTGGTCTTCGGTATATGCTAAAATTCCAAAGAAGTAGGCTCTTATGCCAGTGAAGGAACGGATTTGCTAGCAAGGTGAGGGCAAGCAGGCAAAGAAACTTCCTTCTTCCGTATCCTTCTATAGACTTCCAGCAGAAGGTGTGGCCCAGATTAGAGGTGGGTTTTCCCTGCTCAAATGATCTGGATTAAAGGTATGTCTCCAGTTTAAAATCTGGATTAATAGTGGATCTTCCTACTTCAAATTAATGAAAAGTCCCTCACAGGTGTGCCCCTTCATTTTAGGGTTTTAGTAATTCCAGATGTAGACAAGTTGACAACTAAGACTATTCGTCATCCTTTTTTATTTTTAATAACTAGACCTTAAGACACATTATTTATATGTCTATTCTAGAACAGAATTACATACAACTCTTCAAAATCCTATGGAGTAGAATTTCAAGGGTCTCTGCCTATGATTGTGTTATTTAAGTTACTTGGATTATACCACCAAAGTCTATGTAATAACATTGCTCATTATTTTCCAGTTTAGAGGCTGTAGTATTACAATATAAAGTCATGGCTGTGACTCCAGGCTGTCCATAATGAAGTGAGAGGAACTCACAAAAGCTCCTAGAAACAGGCTGACTTTTAAACTTTCTTCTATTTTGGTTTTGTGTCACTAAATTCTTTGGCTCTTTACAGTGAGTGAGGGTCAAAGATTTCGAGAAGATAGTTTCAAATTGTAGTGGTCTTCAAAAGAAGGGAAGAAGGAAAAGTATATAATGGTATAATAAATTCATCCTCACTACAAAGGGCAAGAACTGGTGTGACTGGTTCAGCTGGTAATGGCACTTGCTGGTGTGCCTGATAACTTGAGTTCAATTCCTGTGACCTACACAATGGCGAGAGAACCAACCCCCACATTGTCCTCTGACCTCCATTTACACACCACACACACACACCTCCACCTCCCACCTACATACATGCACAATAAATAAAAAACACAATCATAATAAACTCATAAAGATCAAAAGCTTATGTCCAATTATGAAAGATCTGCTGTTTCTTTCTATGTATACAAAAATGGCTCTCCAGCTCCCAGTCGTCAGAGCTTGGGCTAGGGGGAGGCAAATGAGATTCTCACATTAGTGTGAAATTTAAGAAGTTGCCAGAAAATATGTAATCAAGATACACTATATTTTAGTAACACATATCCATGATGAGGAAAATGTAAATATTGCAAATGAAAGTGGGATCTAACTCTGAATAACTGTGCCTCATCCCACTCCTGTGCAGTCCACAGAGGATATTAGGTTATTTCTGGGTAATTGTAATAGTCACTGACTTGAAGAACTAGGGCGATTTATTAAAAAGAGGCTCGCCTTCCTCAGTCATTTGATAATGCCATGCCCTATCATGTGAACAAGCTGCTTAGTGCTGGACTATTCTCTAGTTGGGGGGTGGGGGGGGCAATGCTGTGACTAAAGATTTCAAATCGCATGGAAGCTTGACTCTTTTGAGGTTCATTTATCTTTAACTACTATGATCATGCCCTTGCTAGTTTGAACCCGCCCTCTCTCTTGAAGAGACAGGCATAGCGGGAGAGTGGGGGTTGAAAGCAGATTAACAGCATGCTGAGAAGAGTAGGAATTAGTGTGATGTGGCCAACAGCAAACCCAGGGTGACTTCAGTGACATCAGCAGCTCACCTCAGCAGTTCAGTGGGGACTCTGGTGAGAGACAGCATCTTAAGGATCCAAGGAGACACCAGCTGCTTGGGAAAATGGTTGAAAAGTGGAAGTATCAAGTAAGTTGAGGAAAAGACGCATGAAATCTTACATCATGTATTTTCCAGGGAAAGTAAGGGTGGATACAGGCCCCTTCATTGGAAGGAGCACTGACTAGCAACTGCTTCAAAACTGGTGTTTGTCAAGACTTCAGCTTCACCTCTCCATCATTTGTTGTAAGAATAGGTCCTTTGTAAAAAGAAATATAAGTTCACAAATACTTGTGGATCAAAATAGAAAGAATTCTTTTAAAGCACAAGTTAGACTATCAAATGTAATTTTAAAAAATAGCTAACAAATTTAATTGTGTAAATGTCGGGAAGAATGGGAGAATCATAACCGCAGCCAACAGAATACCATGACACTGTAAAGATGGTTAAAATATCAGAGATGAAAGGAACTGAGACTTGGGGAAACAGGGAGTAGTTAAAAATTTAAAGGAGAATTAAAAACTTCCATATCGGGGCTAGAGAGATGGCTCAGTGGTTAAGAGCACTGGCTGTTCTTCCAAAGGATCTGGGTTCAAATCCCAGCACAGACACGACATTTCACAGCTGTCTGTAATTGTTGGGTATGGTGGCACACACCTTTAATCCCAGAACTCTGGAGGTCTCGAGGCAGGTGGATCTCTGTGAATTCAAGGCTAGCCTGGTTGACAGAGTGAGTCCAGGCCAGCCAAGGATATACAGAGAAACCCTGTCTCAAAAAAACAAAAAAACTACTACATGGAAAATTTTAAACATTTTCAAAGATAAAGTGTAATGAACCCCTGTGTACCCATTCTTAAGCTTCAACAACACAAATCCCCATTCATTTATGTCTTCATTCATAAATATTTCAACATGTATTTCTAAAAAATAATGGTTTTGGAAAATATTATTTAAAATCTATAGTCAAATCTCAAATTTGCTAATTCTGCAACAACACACATTTTCCTATTGTCTCATTCAAATGAATTTAAATATTAACCTGAAAGATTATATCGGTATATCTTCTAAATTTATTTGAATCTATAGATAACCATTGGTTTATATGCTTTTAATTTTATTTTAATCTGTATATGACCCTCATGTGATTTGCTTATGTTGAAATTTATTTATTTAAGAAACTAGGTTCCTTATTGCATACATTACCCCTGTTTTAAATTCATCATCATGATGTCATTTAGCAGTTTCTTGCTCTGATCTTTCTGGTAACCTACTTATTAGTTATAGAAACCTTATACAACCCATGTTCTCCTTTCTCAGTAAGAATATTTCACAGGTGATAAGCATGTGTGTACACAGTGTCTGGCAGTTTCCCTTCTGAGAGACACTGATAAGAGTTACCTGCATCTATTATTTCAACAGGAGTTGTAGATGTGTATCATGTAACTATTTATTAATAATGGCATGCTATTCACTGGACTATGAGGAAAAACAAAAGGCTTTAAATGAAATGGGACTGTTAAGTGCTGTCTCTCATACATACAAATATGTATCTATATCTAAATCATCTATATCTATCTAAATCACCCATTTCTGAATCAAACATTAAAAAAATTGATCTTGCTGTACATGTTTCCACTTCCTTTTCCCCTTCTTTTTCCAAGTAGAGTGATACAATCTGGCTTGTTTTCTCTCTCCTGTCTTTCTTTCTCTCCCCAACCCCTTTTTAAAGCACCCAGGTTTCTAGAAATGAAGTGCTCAAGGGTTGGCAAGAGTAGGAACTTGGAGTCAGATGAGACAGCTTTGCAACATCTGGCTAAGACCTAATGATGGCTTAGTGGAGGGAGAAAGCAATGGCAGAGATAGGAAGTAATTGGACTTGGGACCTATATTGAAGATGGAGAAGATAAGACCAAGAAAATGAATGTAGGAATATAAGAGAAAAAGAAGAATAAAAACTACCTTCAAATTTTGGGCCCAATAGCTGAAAAGAATGACATGAGTCATTCTTCATAGGGGAAGACTGTGAGCTGAGAGGAGACAAAGAATACACAGGCCAGTGGATACAATAGCTAACTGAATGACAGTGCCCATGCTAGTGAATGAACGGATGCCAGCAGGAGGGAGAGCCTAAGAGCATTTGGCAGGCCATGTGCACTGACCTAACTTTCTGTTAATGATTAGGGTCATTTCTTTCATTGACACAATGCAAGTTATAAGCTTAAGTGTTGAGTGAAGAAAACAATCCAAAAGGGTTCTTGACAATGACAGGATAGATTGAACTGTTCAGGGTAAAGTTAATCTAAGCTAAGTCGTGTAAATATGATCTATTCAGCAGTATCTCTTTAAGGAATAGTATTGCTATTAAAATACAACGTTTGTTCCAACAGATCTAGTTCAAATCACAACCTGCCCTTCCTTATTATGTCCCTTTGAGTAAGTTCAATAAAGTCTCTTTATTTATAAAACTGGTATGATCATCTTCAAAATGAAACTTAAATGAAGTAATAAAGCATTCAACGCATTGCATAAGAAACCTCTTTATATGCTCTATGTATACTCTATAATATATTTAACTGTATGTCATCTATCTTTTATATTTTTATTGCATTATTTATGTGTGTGTGTGCACTTGCACATGTTTGTGTGCCACAGCATGCATGTAGAAGTCAAAGGACAACTTTTAGGAGATTTTTTTGGTTTTGGTTTCTTCTCCCTTGTAGATTCTGGGGATTGGACTCAGGTCATCATGATTGGCAGCAAACACATTTATCAGCTGAACCATCTATCTATCTATCTATCTATCTATCTAACTATCTATCATCTATGTATCATATATCCATCCATCTATCCATCCATCCATCCATTCATCCTTCTACAACTATTGGCAAAGGTAAAACTGTGAGCATTAGTGAACTTCTTGAAATGTGTTAAGACTCAGTAATTATCTAGACCCTCAAGCATGACTTCCCTACCAGTCTTCTTGTCAGCACTGCTTCCTAGCTGCACCTGGAAATGCCAGTTTCCTTTTCTTCATCTTTTTTCATTCTGGGTTCATCTACTTATGCCTTAGGTTACTAAAGAGGTTTATATTTTTGTTTTTATCATATTTAAGTAATTCTGTTAGCCCAAGTAATAAGAGTAAATAGCCAACAAAATGTCCTTTTACTCATGCCAAGAGACATTGAGCAAGGCTACTAGAGTGCCACTCGTGGAAATCTATGGGGTTTAAAAGCAAGTTTTTCTTTTTGTTTTAAATGGAATAATACACTCTATAAATTCCATAAAAAACTCTTAGACATCATCATAACAATTTCTATACTAATTATATGACAATTGATTTTGAGTAGTTTTTATAATATGCCAAAACATTTATTGTCCAAGGCAATGTGAGACAGTTTCTATACACTTGGTTAACAGCTGACCTTGTCATAAGCATGAAATAAACCATTCAAAATAATAAGGCTGAAAACTACATTTTTGCAAGATTATTCAAAATCATTATTTTGAAAGAATAAATGTAAATAAACAACATGCTAGTGGTTGTTTAAATTTGTATCTCTTATACACTTAATAATTACTGAAGAGTATTCTTACATTGATTTATGATAAGTGATTTAAATTTTATGGGTATTCAGAGATAACCGTTAACAATATGTTAAGGCATGGAGAGGTAATGGTTCCGTGGTTTAGAGCACTTTTTGTGTAGCCATGAAGACTGAAGTTGAGATCCCAGCACCCGTAGAAGCTGAACACCCAACAAATGTCTGTAACTATGGCCCCAAAGAGTCTGATGCTTCTGTGAACATGTTTCTGTGCGCACACGCGCGCGCGCGCGCGCGCGCGCGCACACACACACACACACACACACACACACACACACACACATAAATTTTTAAGAATTACTGTTAACCAACACAAGAATGATAAATATTTCTTCCTTTTAAAGGTTATACATAAACAACATGGAGGAAGCATATTTCATACCTCCAAAAAATAATTCCTGTGGTTGCCACTTTTTTTTCTTTTTTTTTTTTTTTTTTGCTTTGGTCATCATTTAGATGTCTTCTCTACTTAATTATCAGTTTTAAAAATGTTTTAATTGCAAAACTGATCAAATCTTTGCCAATTCTGGAAATGGAAATGCTTGAGTAGAGCAGCTTTGTATCAGAAAGCATGCGTTACCTTCTGCCTATCAGGTGATAGTTGTGCAGTTTCTTTTGTTTTGTTTTGTTTTTGTCTGTTTGTTTTTCAAGACAAAGTTTCTCTGTGTAGCCCTGGTTGTCCTGGAACTTGCTCTGGCTACTAGGCTGGCCTCAGATTCAGTGACCAGCCTGCCTCTGCCTTCCAAGGGATGAATAAAGACATGCGCCATCACGCCTGACTTGCATAGCTTCTCTCAAAGGTTCAAAATGAGCAGACATGCAAGTTCTGTTCTGGCCTCCCTTTTATTTAAGTAGATTTCTCCCTTGAAGTTGGATGGTATGGAAGTGACAAGTAAGGTTCTGGAGGCCTGCTGGCTGAGTTGAATCCTGGCACTCCCACTTACCTTGTGTGTGGGTCCCAGGTCTCATGTGTCCTGGTCCCCCAACACCCCCCCCTCCGTGTCCCACTTGTCACATGAAGGTGAAGTAGCAGGACTTTTGTCTTAGGCTTCCCATTAGGGTAAAGTACACACTAGTTCCTGGAATACAGAAAGCACTGTATAAAGTCATTATTGTTACACAACTGAAGGTATTCATGTCACATGATCTGCTTATGAATGTCATAAATTAAACAACCCAGCACGCAAATCATAAAACAAAAGCTAGTGCCTTCTGAGCCCTTCTCATGTCCCCTAGTAGCCACTGCCCCTCTCCAAGGTGAACTGCTATCCCGATTTCTCATTAGTTTTACTGATAGCCATTGATAATCCATACTATTCTGAAGCAAAAAGGGACTACAGTGCCACATTTTGTTTTTTGTTTTTTTAATCTAAGACTTTACTTGTTGATTACTCTCTTAACATGGAGCTTGTATTTTGGTTTTTAGGTTGAAAAAGCTCCTTGAACAAGAAAAGGCTTACCAAGCCCGCAAAGAAAAAGAAAATGCTAAGCGGCTCAATAAACTTCGAGACGAGCTTGTGAAACTGAAGTCCTTCGCACTCATGCTGGTGGATGAGAGACAGATGCACATCGAGCAGCTGGGCCTGCAGAGTCAGAAAGTCCAGGACCTCACTCAGAAACTGCGGGAGGAGGAAGAAAAGCTCAAAGCCATTACTTACAAATCCAAAGAAGACCACCAGAAACTGCTCAAGTTAGAAGTGGACTTTGAACACAAGGCCTCGAGGTTTTCCCAGGAGCACGAAGAGATGAATGCCAAATTGGCTAACCAAGAATCTCACAACAGGCAGCTTAGACTCAAACTGGTTGGCTTATCTCAAAGGATTGAGGAACTGGAAGAGACCAATAAAAATCTTCAGAAGGCCGAGGAAGAGCTTCAGGAGCTGAGAGATAAAATTGCCAAAGGGGAATGCGGAAACTCCAGCCTCATGGCGGAAGTGGAAAGTCTGCGCAAGCGCGTGCTTGAGATGGAGGGCAAGGATGAAGAGATCACCAAGACCGAGGCCCAGTGCAGGGAGCTGAAGAAGAAGCTCCAAGAGGAAGAGCACCACAGTAAGGAGCTTAGATTAGAGGTGGAGAAGCTGCAGAAGAGGATGTCTGAACTGGAGAAGCTGGAGGAAGCCTTCAGCCGGAGCAAGTCGGAATGCACCCAGCTGCATTTGAACCTGGAGAAAGAGAAGAACCTAACCAAAGACCTGCTGAATGAGCTGGAGGTGGTCAAGAGTCGAGTTAAAGAACTCGAATGCTCAGAAAGTAGACTGGAGAAGGCTGAATTAAGCCTCAAGGATGACCTTACGAAGCTGAAGTCCTTCACAGTGATGCTGGTGGACGAAAGGAAAAATATGATGGAAAAAATTAAGCAAGAAGAGAGAAAAGTGGATGGGTTGAATAAAAACTTCAAGGTGGAACAGGGCAAGGTTATGGATGTAACCGAAAAACTAATTGAGGAAAGCAAGAAGTTTTTAAAACTCAAGTCCGAAATGGAGGAAAAGGTGTACAGCTTGACAAAGGAGAGAGACGAGTTGGTAGGTAAATTGAGAAGTGAAGAAGAGAGGTCCTGCGAGTTAAGTTGTAGTGTTGACTTACTGCAGAAGCGACTTGACGGCATAGAGGAGGTGGAAAGGGAAATAAACAGAGGTAGGTCGTGCAAGGGGCCTGAGTTCACCTGCCCGGAAGACAATAAGATCAGGGAACTAACGCTTGAAATCGAGCGACTGAAGAAGCGTCTCCAGCAGTTGGAGGTGGTAGAGGGAGACTTGATGAAGACGGAGGACGAGTATGACCAGTTGGAGCAGAAGTTCAGAACAGAGCAGGACAAGGCGAACTTCCTCTCCCAGCAGCTAGAGGAAATCAGGCACCAAATGGCCAAGAACAAAGCCATAGAGAAAGGGGAGGCTGTGAGCCAGGAAGCCGAGCTGCGACACAGGTTTCGGTTAGAGGAGGCTAAAAGTCGTGATCTACAGGCCGAGGTGCAGGCTCTCAAGGAGAAGATCCATGAGCTGATGAACAAAGAAGATCAGCTTTCTCAGCTCCAGGTCGACTATTCGGTTCTTCAGCAAAGATTTATAGAAGAAGAAAATAAGAACAAGAACATGGGACGGGAAGTTCTCAGTCTGACCAAAGAGCTGGAGCTTTCCAAACGCTACAGCCGAGCGCTCAGGCCCAGTGGGAATGGCAGAAGGATGGTGGATGTGCCGGTGGCCTCCACTGGGGTGCAGACAGAGGCTGTGTGCGGGGATGCTGCAGAGGAGGAGACCCCAGCTGTGTTCATTCGCAAATCCTTCCAGGAAGAAAATCACATCATGAGTAATCTTCGACAGGTGGGCCTGAAGAAACCCATGGAACGGTCCTCCGTCCTCGACAGGTATCCCCCAGCAGCGAATGAGCTCACCATGAGGAAGTCTTGGATTCCTTGGATGAGAAAAAGAGAAAATGGGGCCACCACTCCGCAGGAGAAAGGGCCCAGGCCAAACCCGAGTGCAGTGCACCCGGGGGAGCTGGTCCTAGCACCAAAGCAGGGACAGCCCCTGCACATTCGTGTGACACCGGACCACGAGAACAGCACTGCGACCCTGGAGATCACAAGCCCCACATCCGAAGAGTTTTTCTCTAGTACCACCGTCATTCCTACCTTAGGCAATCAGAAACCAAGGATAACCATTATTCCATCACCCAATGTCATGTCGCAAAAGCCCAAAAGTGCAGATCCTACTCTTGGCCCAGAACGAGCCATGTCCCCTGTCACGATTACTACTATTTCCAGAGAGAAGAGCCCGGAAGGTGGAAGGGGTGCATTTGCAGACAGGCCTGCGTCCCCTATCCAGATCATGACGGTGTCAACATCTGCAGCTCCCCCTGAAGTCGCTGTCTCTCCTGAGTCCCAGGAAGTGCCTATGGGAAGGACTATCCTCAAAGTCACCCCAGAGAAACAAACTGTTCCAGCCCCCGTGCGGAAGTACAACTCCAATGCCAATATCATCACCACAGAAGACAATAAAATTCACATTCACCTGGGCTCTCAGTTTAAACGGTCTCCTGTGCCTGTAGCTGAAGGCGTGAGTCCAGTTATCACCGTCCGGCCTGTCAATGTGACAGCTGAGAAGGAAGTTTCTACAGGCACTGTCCTTCGCTCTCCCAGGAACCACCTCTCTTCACGACCTTGTGCTAGCAAAGTGACCAGCACTATAACTATAACTCCGGTCACAACGTCATCTACACGAGGAACCCAATCGGTGGTGAGTAGAGGAGGACCCAGAGCAGAACGCAAGCAGGGAGGGGGCCAGGGCAACTAGCCAGCTTCCCCACAGGCACAGAGAGGAACCCTCTGTTTCTGCCAGAATCTAGAGGCTTCCCTAGAAGGCTGCCTATAGAGAAATAAAAAGGATCTCATCTAGAAGTAAACATTCACATTTTGGTAAATTGAGCAAATTTTAAGGAAACATTTCATTCATGTAAATTTATGGAGACTCCATAACAAACTAGCAAAGATAATCTCTTTTAAATAAATGATGCTATAGCATAATCATAAGGTTTAAAATGTGATTTCTTTTTAAAAATTTACTTATTTTTATTTATGTACATTGGTGCTTTGACTGCATGGATGTCTGTGTGAGGGTGTTGGATCCTCTGGAACAGGAGTTACAGACAGTTGTGAGCTGCCATGTGGGTGCTGGGATTTGAACCAGGGTCCTCTAGAAGAGAAGCCAGTGCTCTTAACCGCTGAGCCATCTCTCCAGCTCTAAAATTGGATTTCTTTTATGATCAAAATACTTTTAAAAGCAAGCAGTCCATATACAAGAAGGGTTAAAACTGTTCCCAGGCTTATTTCCATAATGTAAATGTTCAGTGAGTGATTATGTATGGCCACAGCTATAATTTATTCCAAAACTAATACTGAAAAATTTTCATATTAAAATTGTTTAAATGAAAAAGAAGTGACTCTATATGTCTGAAGTCTGTGTTTTATTTAGCAGCATCTTGCAAAGAGCATGAATTTTTTTTCATAAATATTCATTTGATGACTAGATGGGATAATAAGTTTTTAAATACCTAAAGTACAACTTAAGTGTAAATTGTATTTTTCAAATACTTCCAACAATTGTCTTCATTTACTGGGGACAAATTTTTTATATGACAGCATGTACCTCTTAAATATTAATTCAAACTAACAGGCTAGAAATTGTGATTCTTAGCTACAAAACACATTCTATATTTTATGGCGAAATTTCTTAAAAGCAAGCTCATTATTTAAATGCCTAAGCTATGGCCGGTCTTCCCATATCCTCAGTATAATTTACATTAATTCTCTGTGTGTGAGGAGATTCATGGCAGACTTTTAAGTGTGACTCAGTCACTGCTCTGGCTGTAAGCTTTGACTTATTGGCCCCACTGGAGCCAAACAGCATTCAGTATCTTTAGCCTTCTCAAATGATGCTGAACTGCTTCTCAACAAGACAGACCACAGCTCCATTGAGATGTCTTGCCTCTCTGCATTTTGTGAACAGATAGTAGGGATGTAAATCATTGTATCTCAGAGCAGATTCTTCTGCTGCCACATCTCCTCATTTGGAAATTCAGATTGATAGTCATACCCCCTGGCTAACACTTAACCCCTATACACGAATAAGATTTAAAAACAATTATGTATGATTTCTCAGGACTAAATGATGATGGTCCATAGCATTTGGTAAATTCAATAGGATAAAATTTAGAACAGCCAAAGGGCTAGGAAAGCCCTCTTAGAATGTAATCAGTGAAGCTAGTCCATTTGGGTGTTTACTTGTTTACCTTTTATTGAGCCTCAGTCACACTTCCACCGGTGGTGTTCATTGTGCAGAGATCTGTAGAGGTTCCCGGGTCAGTGAGGCAGGACTAGGAGGACTTAATCATTCTGTAGTAAAGGTATGCACAAAGGAGATATCAGAGGAGGGGTCCTAGGTCAGAAAGCATGGGAAGGAATGTATAGAAAAGCAGAATGTGTGAAGGCCATATGAAGGGGCCTGGAATGTTTGGGCCATAGTGAGTGATCCCATTGCCCTGTGTCAGGGGGTGTGGGGAGAAAAATACAGGTGGAGAAAATGCAAACACACCCAGGAACTGAGCATTGGGATATGAAACTAAGGTTTAGTTTCTCTGAGTAGATAAAGGGATTCAGGGAAAAGGTAATGCAATGCTCCTGAAAACATTTTTGCATTGCTTTTCAAAGATACTTCTAGAAAACAGCTGAAAGGACAAATAGAGAATTTAGCTTAGGGCTGGAGAGATGGCTCAGCCGTTAAAGGCTAGGCTCACAACCAAAAATATAAGAGAATTCAGCTTAAAGACAAGTGCCGTTCCAATTCTGTAGGCTAGAGGTGGTAAGGGATTAAACTCTGGTAGTGACAGTGTAAACTGGAACATATTGAAAATAGAACTGAGAATCAGGTGTGGTAGTATACACTAGTAATTCTAGCACTCAAGAAATGAACAAGAGGGCTGCAGTTTTCAGACCAGCCTGGACTACATAGTAAGAACATGTTTCAAAGAAAGAGGGAAAAGAGTTTCCAATAGAATGCATGCAGATGGTGACTCAGAGGTTCCTGTCTTTGCTGGGTGAGTAGGGTGAGAAATGTTAAGATTTTCTGGGCATGACAGTAGGCAGGGTGGCACTTCTGAGTTGTCTTTCAGATGCTGCCCATGTCCACTGAGTAGTTGGAAATCAGATCTGCACTTCAAAAGGGAAGTGGCTAAAGACTCTAGGGCTTGGATGCATGGAATACAAGCAAGAGGATTCTCAGGAAACAGTGGAACCTTTAATAAAAGGGCTGAGACTAGGACATGGAGACATGGTGAAGGAGGCATAGGGGTCAAGTGAACCATCAAGAGGAGAAAGGAGTTATTAGCTCTTGGAAGCATTGGTGAGGCTCATACAGCAACCAAAACAATGCACTTTGAGGAACATTGTAAGAGGCTGGGTGGGGTCAGAGTGCCGATTATAACAAGAAAATCCAAGGTCATTAGTAGGTGAAAAGAGCCACTTCCTCTGAAATAGCAGAAAGGAAGGACAGTGGCACACCTAGGCATTGAGGTCATTGTCTGCAGGGGTAGAGAAAGTGAACTAAGATTTGAGAGGAAAGTTTGGCCCAGATGTTCCAAGAAAGGGAAAGGGGGGGAGGAGTAAGAGAGGGTCAGATGCCAGCTCCCGCTTTCTTAGTCCTTTTCCCTGGGGTGGGTTGTTGTGGATGCTCCTTTGGGGCAGGAATTATGCTGATGCACAGATTTAGGGCAAAACTGGGGAAACTTGCCAACATATTCCTTTTGTCTGTATTTTCTCTTCCAGTCAGGACAAGATGGGTCTTCTCAGCGGCCTACACCCACCCGCATTCCTATGTCAAAAGGTATGAAAGCTGGAAAGCCAGTAGTGGCAGCCCCAGGAGCAGGAAATCTGACCAAATTCCAGCCTCGAGCTGAGACTCAGTCTATGAAAATAGAGCTGAAGAAATCTGCAGCCAGCAGCACTGCCTCTCTTGGAGGGGGGAAGGGCTGAGGGCAGTGGCTAAGGGGGTATGTCCTAAGGATGCTACTGCTGCTGTGGAAACACTTTCCTGTGTTTGTGCCAACCCTTTACATGTACTACTAATTTAAGTTTTAAATATCTTCTTTATAAAATAACCATCTAATAGCCATGTTGCCTCCCTCCCCATTTTGTGCATTTGTTTCAATGCAGGGAAATGAGCAAAATTGCCATTTGCTGAATGTTTTGTTGAAGATGCTGATCCTGAGACAGGGTCTGGCCCTGAGTTCAGTTTTACTTCTAGCATGTGGCCCCATCCAATTTAACTCATCATCTAAGAAGCCCTCAGTATCCTCACCAGTGAGATTTGGGGACCACATTACATGCTCCCAAAGGTTAGCGCCCAATTTTTCTAGTTGTAAGCCAAGTTTAATAGACTTAATTCTACAATTCCACCCCCCCCAAAAAACATATTTTGAAATAAGACAGAGTTTAACAATTATCATTATGCGTTATCACATCTTGACTTTGATATATGTAATGTAAGACAAAAAATATTTCGAAGCTATCACATGGCCTCTAAAACTTTGGAAAAACAAAATCCCCTAATATGACTTCAGGACACAATTTGAATGTGAAATAAAATGGAAATGAACTGTGGAATCTGAAAAAGAGAGTTTGATTTATTTGTGTGTGTGTGTTTGTGTATATTCTAGAAGTTGTAGTCCCCTCAAACTACTCCCAGTGTTTCATAGGCAATAACTTTGAACCACTAGGGTCAAAGTTATGCTCTCTTCAAGTGTGCATTGGTCAACATTGTAGAGTGTAGGGTAGAGCTGCCAAATGGCCCTTTAAAAGCTTGACAGAAATAATGATGAATAAAAAAACAGCAGAAAGCAAATTTAGACACATTAATGCCAAGGAAAAAGTGACATCACCCATAACGTAATTGAATTTAATATTTTCCTTAGTTAAGTGTGGATTCTACTTGCAGATGTAGAACAGATCATGACTGGGGTGTGTGTGTGTGTGCCTGCTGGTGTGTGTGGTGTGGGGAAGTCCTTTACTATTACTGTCAGTTTACTCATGTTTGAATAATTTTCTTTAATTTTTATGCATGTTCTAATAAGCACGGAGCAGAGTGTAAATGCAGAATGTCATGTGTCTGTGAGATTAACCCTGAAAAAAGGAGATTTTGTGCTTCATGGCCATATAACCACAAATGAATTCAAGGATGGTAACCTACAGCTTAGCATACCACTGCCTCATGAGGGCCATATCTTTGCCAAAATTTCTGAGCCACATAGGTGAACTTTATAAAATTACAGTAACTGCAGAGTTACGGGTTGGTACATTTCCATTTCTGAATTCTTAAATTTCCAAAGCCATGTGGGATTGCACACATGTTCGGTAATTGAGAAAGGCAAATTGGGAAAAAAAAAAAAAGATGTATGCTTAGTTTTCAGACTCTGAACCAGTGTGTCTCATGATGAAGAAGCATCTCTCCGCATTCCTTTCTGTACCAGATGCCTTATATTCTGTAGAACATAGATTGAATTGCATGTGTGGTGGTGGCTGTCACCACCCCCAGTCATACACACACAAGTTAGGCAGATCTGTCACCTGCTGTTCATTGGGTCTCAGCATTTGTATTAAAATATGTTTAGCAGCCATATTAGCAACAATCAAGAATGTAGAGTCTCGAAGGTCAAAGAGATATGGCGATCAGGTAAGATGTATGCATGATCTTTCGACAAATTTAAACAAGACGGTTTACCAGTTAGAATACTGACTCTTGTTTCTTCAGGGATTTTCTCCACTCTCATCAATGGACATCCAACCCGTTCAAAAGACAAGGCCAGTCATTGTTTTACTAGTGCCCGCCTTGTGTTTGTGAGGTGTTCAGTGTCACTGCTCTACCACATTCTCCGTTGGAACAATGACAGTGCGGACCATTGGGCTCCCCTCGACTCCCTCTGGACTCTGCTTGCCCTTCTTTAAGTGACTTACAATCTCAATGTCACTTGCTGATCTTCTTGCTTTTACCTGCCCACACCATGGCTGCAGCACTTCCTCCTGGAAGTTCATATCACCCCTGGGAGAGTGCTCAGAAAGGCTTAACAGTGAATGTACAGGACATTTATGTGTGTAGACTCTGGCATAGAGCCATGTACAAAGTACACCTGCTAAGAAAACCTGGCAGAGCAATTCAGAGTTGCTTCAGAAATGACAAAAAGTAACCACCAGGGAAGTTTCTCTTTGTAACTTTAGAAGCAACTGTCCATTTATTGGATAGTTTTGTTTGAAAGTACACATTAGAAGTGGAATACACAGGGGATAGGAAGTAAAGGATTAAATGGAGCCTGACTCCATCATCCCACTAGAAAACGTTTTTAAGATGCTCCTTAATGTGCTTTTGTAGGAGTGAGTGGGCTAAAAACTTAGACTCTTTCCTCTGTTGTTAACCTATTGTATGTGCTAAAATAAAAGCAGTCTCAAAACGGCTGGTGTGTACAATTGCTGTTTGGATCCTGCAGTCAGAAACTCTAAGGTGTAGACTCCATGTGTCATTTCCACATGGGTTCGCTATGATGCTTTCTTGGGATGTTCCCATATAATCCATAGAGCTATAGAAGAGACCCTGGTCTTCTACAACTGTGAATCAAATGAATTAATTGACTGTTTCAGGACACCATGATGGTGACTACCTACCACACATGGTCCCAGGCATGCTCTGATATGGGCTACTGCTGCAGCATGTTTGTCACATCAAAGCTGTGAGTTTCATATCTAGGTCACTTGCTTAAGCGGGGTCACAGACCTATTGTTTTTGCAGGAGGACAGGTTGATGGGTGGCGGTGGGATCTCTCTTGATATGTTAGTATATTCATCAAGGGTGTTAGCAGATGTCTTACTTGGTTGTTTTCAGTAATGAAACCGAGACCCAGCACTGAGGTATAGCCTAAGGAGGGTGTAGTTTCAGTGATGAAACATGCCCAGGAGTGCAAGGTGTAAAGAAGATGTGGAGTTCCCATTTCCTCATAAACTCAGAAGACTGAGGGAGGAATGAGGTGTCTGTGATGAGCAAAACCACAGGAATGTAGATGAGAAGAGCACATGAGGCTGTTGAGGTGGTTCTGTGGTGGACAGTTGTCTACCATTGTAACACGC
>CAJQZJ010000625.1:71314-100655 GCA_907164525.1 Lophiomys imhausi | reverse complement strand
GTGTGTGTGTGTGTGTGTGTGTGTGTGTGTGTGTGTGTGTGTGTGTGATTTCTATGCAGGTACCCCAGAGGGCCAGAAGAGGGCACTGGATCCCTGGAATTAGAGTTACTGGTACCTTTGAAGCATCTGACGTGGGTGCTGGGCACCAAACCTGGATCCTCACCAAGAGCAGCTTTTAATCACCGAGCCATTTTTTTCATCTCCACAACTTCCGCTTATTCAAAATCATTTGCTTGAAAATAGTTTTCTCGTTCTACATTTCATACTTTCTTAGTGTCTTTCACTATGACTGTGTATATGTGTCAGAGTAGCTCTGTCAAAATGAAGGATGCTCTTCTCAGTTACTCTGCAGTTTGATTCTTTAGGGCAACAAAATTGGATGTTTTCTAAGACAGGAACTGGCTAAGAAAGCCCTCTTGCCCCTTCACCACCACCGAATGCAGTGTCAATCAGTGTTCATGTACTATCCTACTACTTTCTATTGTTAATCTACAGGCAGATTCCTCAGTACAGCAGACCTACACAAAGTTCTGCCCGCACACATGCTGGAGTGATGGCTGTTTGGGAAATAGTTTCTGTAACGAGGGATGGAGGTGGCACAGGATACGCTTAACCTCGTCTTTTACCAGCTCTGTGCCAGAAATGGCGGCCCGTAACCAAAGCCAGTCCTTACTTGCCTTGACCTTACTTGGAATAAAGGAGTGAGTTTTTCTTGTTTATTAGTTAAAGATGCGCCTATCGGGGAAGCAAAGGGCCAGCAAGTTTGAAAGACTGTTGATGCCAAGCCTGACAGCCTGAGTTCAATCTCTGAGACCCACACATGGTTGAATTTGTTCTCTTATCTCCAAACATATTCCATGGGATAGGCTAAACAGACACATTCACACACACTCTCTCTCTCTCTCTCTCACACACACACACACACACTAAATAAATGTAAAACGAACCTTTTGGAAAAGCAGACAGGAAGGATTTAAGCCAAATGCTTCCTGCAGACAAGTTGCAGGAGCTAGTATGTTCTGCCTTATCAGGGGCAATTTTTGGCAACCAAGAGAATGAAGAAGAGAAGCCCTTCACCCATGGTACACTATGCTTTAAGAATACTGACTGAAAAATCATCATTATTTTGGATTTTACAAGAGAAATGTGTCAGGATCTAAACTACTTTTAAATGAATTTTTTAACCTTGGAGCTCCAGGCTCATGACCATGGGGAAGGAACCAGAACAACCTCTCCACCCTAGGCTTCTTAGCAACAGGTCACACTGTCTACTTCTAGATTGAAAACTTGGTCAAGGCACCTATGAGAGATGTCAAATATTGAGCCATTCTTTTCAAGAAGACTACTCAGGGCAACTTCTAGTTCCAGGTTCAGGAACCTGATCCACAGGGAAAGTACTGGAATCTAGAAACTGCGTTCCACAGACTTTTCCTCCATTTTCTTTGTAAAGACAACCAGTTATTTCTTGGTTTTCCTGGCATGGTCATAGTATCTCCATAGAATCATGGTTTCTACAGAGAATAAAACCATTTTTCCTTTTCTTCAGGACCCTATTTTTTTCCAAAATCTCCCTTATACTCACTGGTTCCTTGTTTCGGTAATGAAATACCCAAGAAGCAACTGATAAGGCAAACGATTATACTGGCCCACAGTTTCACAGGTCACCTCATGGTGCTTGCCTCTCCGCTGCACACAGTACATCATAGTGAGAGCCTGTGGCACGGGAGGTACAGGTACCTTCACTTCAAGGTAGCCAGGAAGCAAAAAGAAAGAATGGAAGGGAACAGAGTCTCAGTATCCCCTTCAAGTGCATGCCTCCCTGTTGTGGTTTGAATGAGAATGGCCCCATAGGCATATCTGAATGCTTGGTTCCCAGTTGGTGGACTATTAAAAAGGATTAAGAGGGTGGCCTTGGGCTGGGTGTGGTGGCACACGCCTTTGATCTCAGCACTTGGGAGGCAGAGGAAGGCGGGTCACTGTGAGTTTGAGGCCAGTCTGGTCTACAAAGCGAGTCCAGGACAGCCAGGGCTGTTACACAGAGAAACCGGTCTCGAAAAACCAAAAAAAAAAGAAAAAAAAAAAAAGAGGTGTGGTTTTATTGGAGGAGGGGCGGACTCTGAGGTTACAAAAGACTACAACATGCCCAGTCTCTTGCTCAACATGCAACTTGCAGGTCTGATGTGAGCTCTTAGCTACTGCTCCAGAGCAAAGCTTGCTTTCCTGCCTGATGATCACGGACTCACCCTCTAAACTGTAAGCAAACGCTTCCACTTATAAGTGGCCTTGGTCATGGTGTTTTGTCATAGCAATAGAACTACTAAGACATCCCCATTGATATCACCTCCTCTCTAGACTCCACCTTTTGTGGTTTTACTATCCCCACGCCAGTAACACCCTGAACTGGGATCAAGCCTCAATACACTGGACTTTGGGGTACATTACAGACTGAAGTAACAGCAACTGGTATTGCTGTACAAATATGTGCACAGCTTACATACTTCTAAAAAGGCTTTCATACTCCCCACAGTGAATTCAAGAAACTGGGGACAGAGCTCCTGCAGCCCAATTAGTTAGTATCTGGTGCTTATACATGATATTGGATACATTTTTTGTTTTTTGTTTTTGTTTTTTAATGTGTTAGAGATTGAACCTGGGTCTTACACATGTTTAACATGTGTTCTATCACTGAGTTACCCCCCAACTCTTTGGGTAAATGTTTTGAAATAGCAACCTCTGCTAAAATGAGTCCTTGCCTACTTTCCTCTCAAGTTTCAGATCTTCCCTTCAATTTTCAGATCTTTCCCCCAATCACAACCACATTCACTCTCTCTCCTCTGTTTCCTTTCCTTCCCTTTTTTCTCTTTATGAATATTTCTTTGTCTTTTGCAGGAAGCCATGTTCCACAAGCTTTGTAGGCAGGCACCTAATGATGTGCTTTTAACCCTCAAAATTGCTCTTTGAGGATAGGTACTTTAGACAATGTGTTATATATCCTCTTCTCTAAAGTATTCTGGTGGCCAGTACTTCCTTCCCAGAAAACTTCTTTGCCCACAGAACGCTTTAGGTCCAAACCACTGATCCTAAATGAAGATGTGCTCTGTGTAAGGACCAGGGGTCACAGCAGGCTACCAGAGAGTCTATGACGCTTTAGCAAGGGAAGTATGCTCATTCGTTTTCATTTTTCAAAGGGCCAAACATTGGTTTTCATGTGGATCACTGGTCCTAGCAGAGAATGGGACAGATGAACTGTGTAAGCTAATGTCTTAGTTGCTATTCTATTGCAAATAACCAAGGCAACTCTTCTAAAATAAAGCATTTGAATGGCGGCATGCAGGCAGGCATGGTGCTGGAGAAGTAGCTAAGAGTTACATCTTCATCCACAGAGGATGGGGCTTGCTGTGAGCTTTTGAAACCTCAAAGCCATCTTCTAGTGACACATGTCCTCCAACAAGCCCCCAACTACTCCACGAAGGCCACTTTTCCTAATATTTTCCAACAGCTCTACTCCTTGGTGACCAAATATTTACATATATGAACCCATGGGGAGGTCATTCTCATTCAAACCACCACAGTTAAAATATGTATCTGCCCCAAATTCAGAGCACTGTTTCCATGGTGATGTAACCTGGTAAGCACTTGCTTAAGAACAACTTGATCACCCAGGGTAATACAGAGTATCAACAAATCCTACAACATAAGGACTTTTTGGTTATTATTCTATTTTCTCTTGAATGGGGACTCCCTTCTAAAACCATATGGACTTTCTATGTCTGAATAATGACATGGAGACATATTTACTTATAATAGCTTTAGGCCTTAGCTTACTCTTGCTCCCAACTAGCTCTTAAATCATCCCTTTATATTACTCTATGTTCTGCCACATGGTTTATTACCTCTTTTTCATTTTGATACATCTGACTTCCTCCATGTCTCATAGGTGAATCCATTCATGCCTCTTTCTTTTCCAGAGTTCCTATCTCTCTCTGGAAGTCCTACCTATTCACTCCTGCCTTTCCTTAGGCCCGTTCAGCTCTTTATTCAACCATTCAGAAAGTGATGGAGAACAATATTTACAAAATGCTGAGGCAGGAGATGCTTAACAATACCAAAGTCTGGCCTGTAATCAGATCTCTGCAGGTACAGAAATCAGCATTTGAATAACACAAACACAATCTTTACACAGTGCACAAAAACATCACTCCAACACCCTTCCCGACAGCTTAGTGTTTGACATCATAAAGGGGCTCCTACAACCCCTTGGTGACTCATAGAGCACAGAGTTCACTGTTTCTATTGTTTGTTGTCAAGTGATCTCTTCTACTGAAATTTGAATTTGCTGAGAGTTGCCAGATAGGCTCTAGATTTATGTTTTATGTCCTAGGCCTGTTATGTACTGGACCTTCAGAAATGAATAAAAAGTCTCAGCCTGGAGCTTACATCTAGTAAGACAGATGTAAGTAGATGCTTTTCAGTACTAGAAGATAAGTGCAGGGGCGGAGGTAGGTGTAATTCCCCTTGAGTTCAGACAGAAATTGGAGTTATTTTAAAGCAATAAATAACTTCATAGGTAACAGTGACTCAATGCTTCAAAAAAAATTAGAAGAAATGTACCTCTCACTGCTAGGACTTTTAACAGTTTAAAACTTGTCAAAAAGGGGGTGGGTGGGAGTAAGTTTAAATCTAAAAATGGTCTGCCCATAGAAGATAACATTTTTAAAGGTATGATTTTTTTCTACCTCTATTATTTTCATGGAATAAGCTAAGCCTTTTTCCTTTTCCAACCCACTCACCTTTAAATAATTAACTTCTCTGTTATACCTGTAACAGATGTCAGCTGGCCGTCAACCTGGAGATAGCACTGTATTTAAAGATAAGCTTTTGTCTATAATTCATGATAGCTGTGGGGGCTGTATTCACCTGAGAGATCCTAAGCAGTGCAAGTGGTGAATTCGGAAGTCTCACTGGAGGTATAGTTTCACTTAGATCAAGAAATGAAGCCTTCTTCTTAAAACTAAGTTTGTAGGCTGCTGCTCAGATTTCTGAAATTTGGTGTCATGATCTTTCCTCTAAATGACTCAGGGCCAAAGTATCTTGTTTGACAAGTGCTTGTGATTGCTGACTGGTTACACAAACGCCTGCAAGAGCAGTGACTGCAGCCCAGTCAGACAACCTCTCAGTGTGAGAACAAAAGGTTTCTTAAGCATAAAACTCTAAGAGTTTAATAAACACACTACCTAAAAGTCAGGAAAAGGTTTTTTGGTTTTGTTCTTATTTTTGAGGCAGGATCCCATATAGTCAGGGCTGGCCTTGATTCTTCTGCCTCCATCTTTCAATTGCTGACATTTTGGGTGTGTATCATTATAAACAGCTACAGAAAAGGCTCCCCCCCCAGTCAGGATATCTCTGTGTACCCCAAGATATCCTGAAACTCACCCTTTAGACCAAGCTGGCCTTGAACTCAGAGAACAGCCTGCGTCTGCCTCCCAAGTGGTGGGATTAAAGGTGTGTGCAAACCACTGCCTGGCTAAGAAAAGATTAACTTTTAGAAGTATTTTTCAAACTCAGGTTGTATGAATCTCTAGAAAAATAAATACAGGAGACTAAATGTATCAGACAAAGTCTATATCACCCTCCTAAAAATCACCAGGGATACTTTAAAAATTATTTAATCCTATCAAAGTTTCTAAGCAGCTATACTTCACTCAATGGAAGTGGAGCAAAAAGACATTGAAAAGTATTCGAATTATTTCTTAGTCATTAAGGACATTCTCTGAGCCTATCAGTGGTGGTCCATGCCTTTAACCTCAGCATTCTGGAGGCAGAGGCAGGCAGATCTCAGAGTTTGTGGTAAGCCCAGTCTACAGAGCGAGTTCCAGGACAACAGGGACTACACTGAGAAACTGCATAGAGAACTCTCTCTGAAATAACAGCTGTGGCACTCGCCTGACCTTAGCAGCATTAAGCTGTAGGCTGGAATGGACCATGGATGTGTTTAATACTAGAGAACTAAATCAGCTTGAAGGACCAAAAAAGCCTGACATACAAACCTGGATAAATTTCAGCCAAAGAGTAAAATAACAGTTTTAGTTTTCCTTTCCTCCCTTAAGTTATCAAAGTTATTCTTTTCCATTTTTTCCCAACTGGCTTAGTGGCATAATGCAGTAATTGAGCTAAAAGATGAAAACTATATAAAACTTATATTTCAAAAGCTAAGCCAACTTTTCAGATTGTTGGGTTTTCATACAGTCTATCATTTCAGATTTTTTTTTTTTTTTTTTTGGCTTGGGCTCATACATGCATTGTACTTACTATGTGGCTCTGACAACATTAAAAAATGTCACACAAATCCCACGTTTAAAAAAATGTGTTTTTGAGACAGGGTCATGATGTAGCTCTGGCTATCCTGGAACTCAGTATGTAGACCAGGCTGGCCTCAAACTCACAGAGATCGGCCTTCCAAGTGCTGGGATTAAAGGTGTCTACAGCCATCACCTTACACCAGTAAGTTTTTAGTAAAAAAGAGACAAATAATTAATCTTTCCCATGAGCAAACAAAAGGAAAGAGGAAGGAGATAAGCTCACCAGGCACAGTCAGATCACTGCCCCTGAACCAATAGCAACAAAGTTTTAAAGCAAAGTAAGATGTCCTGCAACATTCCAGGGAGGTTGGAGTAATTTCGGAATATAATCCTCATATCCACAAGTCTTTTATACAAAATGCAGCTCTTGTAAATGACCTGTGTGCGCCCTCGGGGCACTTTAAACCATCCTGTGATTATACTACTTAACACTACCCAATCCAAAGTAAATAACCTCTTGAAGGAAAATGATGGGAAATTGTCTCCATGTTTATTAGCATGAAGCAAAGCAGCAACTTTCTTTTTTCCCTGCATATTTTCAGTTGTAGGTTGAAGGATCAATTGTAGTGTTCTGCCCGGTTCTCAAGACCCCCCCAAAGACCACCAAGGAGCCGTCACCAATGCAAACGCATAAGGGTTTATTCAATACAAGCTTAAGCTCAGACTCACAACTCTCTCTGATGCAGCAGCTGAAGTCCCAAGTTCAAGAAGCATAGAGCATGTATAGCAACTCAGACAAAGAAGCAGTCTTTTTACCATATGATTGGATAACATTTAGTAACTACTCATGTTCATCTCTGATTGGCTCGTTATTATTGATCAACCAGCTGTGGTCAGTTTGGCCACCAAAGTTCTGTTCTGACATCCTTTGATAGCTACGTAATTCTTCACTAACCCAAACAACTGAGGGTATGGTCAATATGACCTGGCCCAAATGGAAACAATTTTTGTTTTGGTTAGGGATTCTTCTAAAGAAAATCATAATAATATGCATGAATAACAGATCAGACACCAGAACCGGGCTACCTTGACCTAGTTGACATAGCAACAGCTGGGACCATTCCTGGGAACTTGGCTTTAAAGGATAAACTTAACTCTTTCCTTACAGTCAGCATGAAGCCTAAGATTATAGCCACATTGGTGAACCTGTTAACATTTAGGACATCACAAATTTCCATTTTGACAAAACTTTTTCAGATTCCACAGTAGCACTATTTAAACAAAGTGCTAGAGTAGTAAAACCAGTTAAAGGAATGAATACATTTAACTATGTGATGAGCTAGAGTGGGAAGAAAGAAAAAAAAAAAAGACTTCAGGATTATCCCCAACACTTTCATGAATATTTTACTAAACAACAGAACTTATTAAAAATAAAAGGATATGCCTCTCTACTAACTTTGGCAGTCTGTTTTCCATTTGACTCAGGTTGAAGGTAAACCTAGGATGCCAAAGCAAGGTACAGACCCAAGTATTCTAGTGTTTGAGAGATCACCCGGGGCTGTGGTGTTGAATGCCTTTAATCCTAGCACTCGGGAGGCAGAGGCAGGAGGATCAATGAGAGTTGGAGGCCAGCCTGGTCTACGATCGAGTTCCAGGACAGCCAGGGCTACGCAGAGAAAATCTCTCTGGAGAAACCGAGAGAAAAAGAAAAGTGACATCACAGATGGAAGAGCATATCCAAGAAAGTCAAACTGTAGACCAAAACTAGTCTTTGCTGTCAGAGGGTCTGCCCTTCAAACACAAGAATGTAGACACTACATGATCACTCTTGTAAATTTACAAATAGGAAATATACAAGCTTTTAAGAGAAAAAAATTTTAAAATGTAGAAGAGCAAAAATAAAAATCCAGCCTCCAGTCAACCAGTGGAGGTGAGTTAGCATCTTAGGCTTTATATTAGGTTGTACACTGTTGTGGTCTCTGTACAGTTTCGTTGTCTTTCAGTTACTCACTTATTATTACTATTATTGTGACAGGTCTCCCTACGGATTTCCCGCTAGTCTTGTACTCTCTACGTAGCGCAGGCTGTTCCTATTTTTCGATTATCCTGCCTCTGCCTTTTGAACCCTGGGATCACAGCTTAGTCTCTTTATAAGTATTTTCATGGCAGGATAAAAGTATATAATACCTCATTTTAATCAAGTGGTGTTTTGTTTGGGTTTTTGATTGTCAAATTAAAAAAAAATCGCTGCCATGTTTTACAATAAACTTGGAGACGAATATCATTGATCTAGAAAAAAATAGGTGAGAACGCTCAGAAGCGCGGGATTAGGGCTAAGCTAGGTTACGTTACTGACTTTTTTTTAGAGTGAATGGATCACGCTGTCACCTCTCTTAAATTCATAGTGGCACCTTGAATGGCGAGTTAAAAAATCAATAGGGCTCGGCATCCTTCTAAACGTGTGGCCTTCGGAACGCTACAATTCCCTTCAGAGGAGGCGTAGCCTTAAAAATAAAAGTCCACCCAGCGTCAAAACTACAGGTAGCTTTGTATCAATATACAAATATCAATACTGACGTAGACCAATACAATCTTATTTTTGCACAATAAACAATGGTCAATACCACTTTAGCCAAATATACTATTAATTTTGTATCAATATACAAGGGTATAGGGCATATTCAATAATGTGACCTTTCTTCTTGATCCTTCCTGTGCTGTGTCTCGATTTTTCTCAAGTCCGTGCATTCCTACATAGGAGATAAAGAAGGATACAGAAAAGGGAAAGAAGGAATACCCTGGGTCTAACCTCCAAAACCCATTAAACATGACCATTTAACAACTTGTAATCTCTTCCCCTAAATAATACTGTTTTCAGTTGTCCTTCAAATAACCAAAAAAAGGGGGGGGGCGGAGAAACACTCTCCCCACCCTCTGGGTATGGGAAGTCGCTCTCTTAAAGTGACTTCCTGCTGATTTGGGTTGTAGTAAACCTGTTTGGGGCCCAAACCAAAATAGAAAAATGGTTAAAAATGTTAATACAGTCCTTTTATGCTCAGTCCTTCTGTTCTCAGCTGTTTAGATGTCCTAAGGAGTTTGTAGGCAGAAGCTGAACTTCCAGGCTTTACTGAGGTTCTGGCTGGGGCATTGTGTAGAGCTGAACGGTCTTAGCGATATTGAGTTGTTGTGATTGTAGGCTTTTGATGGGGACATCTATTGAGGGAGTCTGTCAGGCTGAATCATCTGGGTCACTCGTCTTCTTTTGGTGTCTGATTCTGATTTCTGCTGAGGTTTCCGTTGTCCATTTGTCCCTGGCTTCCTTGAATGGATGCTTTGATTCTCCTGGAAAGATAAGAACAGAGCCCTGCCCTATTCCTCACTCAGGGACAATCGCCCTCTTTTTTTTTGGGGGGGGTAGGTAATATTTCTCCTGAAGTAAATTTGGTTTTTGACAATATATAAAGTGTTATCTTTCAATCTGGTTTAAAGAAGAAATTATTTTGTTATTTTGGAGCTAAACCAGCTTTAGTGTATATATTTTGAGGTCTCGAAGGACAATTTGTTTGTGTTGTGTGGGCCTTTTGTAAGATTATAGTTGGCCACAATGGTATTGACCCTTGTATATGGACGCAATATTAAGATTGTATTGGGCCGCATAGGCATTGATCTTTGTATATTGATACAAAATTAAGAGTATATTTAGCCACATTTGAATAGATCTTTGTATATTGATACAAAATTAAAGGTAACGCTTCCTAATGGTATCGTACCTAGAGATACTGAAAAAAGAAATGTGAAGCTCTGTGTAAGGAGCCTGTAAGCAGCCATAAAGAAGGGCTGCAGGAAGTTTAGTAAGTAATTTAAGTATTGGATTATAAGTAATAGCTTCTCGTTTAGCTGCAATAAGCTGTCAGCCACAGCCCAGCTGAGGCCCAGCTGTAGGAGCTAGATAAGAAGCTAGTAAGTGCCGCCATATGCGGGTGACATAGAAATATGTTAATTAAGCTGAAATGAAAGTATAAGAAACCAAAGGAGACAAGCAGTAAGTGGCGATCAGTCTTGTCACTGACGCCCTGCCTCTGTCTCTATCTTAGGTCTATGCCCCTTCCTCAGACCTTGTGCTGAGACCTCTCTCTCTATCCCTTGCCCATTCACTCAGGCCTTGAACTGAGACTAGAAATGGGGCTTTGCTCCGAACATCGACGCAGGGAAGCAGGAGAGCCAAGGTCTTCGGACAGGTCGTATGATGTGTGATGTGGGAATATTAATATAAGTATAGGATGTGGTGGTTATATATTGTAATATTAGTTATTCTAGCTTTAATGACCATTAAGTGTTTCTGTTTGATTGATGCAGCTTATCCTGATCCTGTAGAAGTAGAGATATTTCATTTAGCATAAGTTGTTATTACTATTTAGTATAATAAATATTATAAAGACCAGCATTGCCTAAGTGTATTCCATTTGACCCTATTGGGTGGCGAGTGCCGTCACCTGGTCACACGACTCCCTTCCATAGAGAAGGAGGTGTCGGGATTTGGATGACCAAACCTCACTCTCGACACTCTGGCCTCTTGATACCAACCGTCTTAAACTGTTTAGGATAGTTAAGAAAAACAAACTCCTAGTCATGCATGCATGTCACCTTGTTAGCTACTAAGACAGTCTATCACAGATATTCTCTAAGCTACTCAGTAATCAAGTTGTTAAGAGACAAGCAACATTTGCTTATCTAAATACAAGAGATAGATAGGGCATCTTCAAAAACCCCAAGAGATCTACAGAATATGGCATTCAAATATGTGGTCTTAAATTAAGATTTTTTTTTGATATCGTGACATATCAGCTCCTGACAGCACCCCCTATTCTACTCCAAGTAGAAGAAAAGCATCGAAGAATCTCCAGTGTGAGATGGTTGAATTAGTGGCAAGCCTATCTCTTGGCATGTAAAAACTCCTCGCTTCAACTGCAGACAGACTGCTGTCCAAAAAGGACAAAACTTGGTAGCAGGGAAGTCGACAGCCTAGCTCTGCCAAGACAGGGTGGGTTAGTCCTACACAATCCCTGCTCTACAATAAATGTCAGAGAAACAGGACCAAAAGGCTGAAGACTGATGCTGGAATGTATGGAGAGAAAATGGGAACTGTCCAGGTAGTCACTGGTTTGTCATTTCTTAGTATTGGAAGCTGCAGGCCCTGCACTTCCTATACAATCAGATATATTTATCCTTCTCAGCTCTCTGAGGTGGTTGAAGAATAGACAGCTTGAGTCTCATAGCTAAATTTTGAGTTATTTAGGAATCAAGAGGGCGTTCTAGATCTAAGAAGATGGTTATAATAGTGATGCAAGTTAGTATGAAAACTAAGTCAGTTATAGAACTTTAAACTCATGGAGATGGTTAGAAGGTAGAAGGTTAAAGTCAGGGGCCAAATATGTATGAACTGGACATTGGGAAGGTATACTGGGCCATTTAACTCTCATAAATGTGGCATATTTCATTCTGCTGTTTTGTATAGAATTTACTGTTATAAGAGAAAGAACCATTTGTTGGAATGAAAAGAGAAGCTGTTGGGGGGGGAAGAGGGTGGAAGGGTGGGACAGGAAGGGGGAATAGGGAAGGGTTTGCGACTGAGATGTAACTTGAAAAAAAAATAAAGTACTTATTAAAAAAAAAAAAAAAAAAAAACTACAGGTAGCCCAGGTCACCGAGTCTGACGCATTCACGACAATCACACCAGGAAGTGGGCGCACCCAGAAGTGTCATCCCTCCGGGGAAGTGAAGGCCCCGCCGTCCCCGCGCGCAGACGCCAAGACGTCACTCAGGGCCGCGCAAGCGCGCACATAGCCGCGCGCCGGGACTAAACCCCCTCAGTTTGTCCTCACAGGGTAGATGATTTGGGTGCAGCCGCCTTTTCCCTTCCCCTTCCATTCTCCTCCTCCTCCCCTCCCCTCGTCCCTTAATCTCCTTTCTCTCTCTCTCCCTCCCCTGGGGCGTCTCCTGAAGACCGCCGCTTCCGGTCGGCGGCCGCCCGCAGAAGCGTGTCCCGCCTCTTCCGCCTCCCCGGTGGCGGCGCGGGTGGCGGAGGCAGTAGCGGCAGCGGCGTCTGCGCGTCTCTCATAGGGGTCGGCTGGCAGGTCCTCTGGGCGACCCAGCTGGACGTGGCCGAGCCGAAGCCCCGGGGCCGATGGCGATGAACTATAACGCAAAGGATGAGGTGGACGGCGGGCCCCCGTGCCCTCCTGGGGGCGCCGTGAAGACCCGGAGGCCGGATAACACGGCCTTCAAACAGCAACGGTTGCCCGCCTGGCAGCCCATCCTCACGGCGGGCACGGTGCTGCCCACCTTCTTCATCATCGGCCTCATCTTCATCCCCATTGGCATCGGCATCTTCGTCACCTCCAACAATGTCCGTGAGATCGAGGTGAGGGAGGGGCGTGGCGGCGATTCCCCCCTCCGGCTCCCCTAAAGGTGACAGGCTGCCCCGCCTTCCGGTGCCTTCTCGGTTTCTTCCTCTGCGGCTTTTCCGAGGTTGCACTTTTGCTGCCTAGCTTCCTTTTGCTCTTGATTTACGGAACTGGGAGCGGAATGAATAAAGCAAGAATGTCAGGTGGACGAGGCTTATCTGTTGGGCAGTTTGCGTGGTTCTCCGGGGGTTAGAGTGTATGTTTCTCTAGGAGGCGAGGAAAGGAGGAGAAGTTGGATTAAGATGTAGCTCCATAGAGACTCACAGGATCAGACTGTCGTTGCTTGCGTGGGGGTTACTCCGGGACACTGAGATGTTACAAATCAGTCATTGTTGGGTGAAGGATCCGGAGTCGTAGAGGTATTGATTCCTCTGTGAAGAAATCAAGTCATATTTTCCAGGGCGCCCACAGTAATTTTCATTTTGAGCTAATTAGATATTTTCAGTTGTTGGCCCTGATACAGTTAAAAAGCATGAAACTTCAGTTCTGGTTTGCTCTCAGGTTGTATTCATTTCTACTTAATGCCCCACAGTGGCCCCAGTTCTTTCCGCTTGATTTTATTAACTGTGCATATCAATGATTCCACACGAAATAAGTTGGGATCTAGCTATAAAATATTTCACTGGCATTGTTTTTATGAAATATTTTCCTTAGTCATGATAGAAACACTCAGTTGGGAGAAACATTTTGATTTCTGCCGGTGCAGCAATCACTGCATCTTTATCCGCCTGCAGTGGTGAAGATTAGTTGATAGCAGAATGAGAGTACGGTGTGGCTGACAGTATTAGATGTCTCCAAGTCCTCCTTCATATTTTAGGGTGTTTTGATCTGTTTGAACTGGTAGGATCGATGTTGAGTAACCTCTCTTTCGTCTGTTCTGTTGTATACATACATTTTTGTGTACATATTTTTTTTATATGTAAGTACTTTATTTTTTTTTCTTCGAGTTACATCTCAGTCACAAACTCTTCCCTATTCCCCCTTCCTGTCCCACCCTTCCCTCCTCTTCCCTCCCAACAGCTTCCCTTTTCAATTCAACAAATGGTTCTTTCTCTTATAACAGTAAATTCTATACAAAACAACAGAATTAACTATGCCACATTTATGAGAGTTAAATGGCCCAGTATACCTTCCCAATGTCCAGTTTATACATATTTGGCCCCTGACTTTAACCTTCTACCTTCTAACCATCTCCATGAGTTTAAAGTTCTATAACTGACTTAGCTTTCATACTAACTTGCATTACTATTATAACCCTCTTCTTAGATCTAGAACGCCCTCTTGATTCCTAAACAACTCAAAATTTAGCTATGAGACTCAAGCTGTCTATTCTTCAACCACCTCAGAGAGCTGAGAAGGATAAATGTATCTGATTATATAGGAAGTTCAGGGCCTGCAGCTTCCAATACTAAGAAATGACAAACCAGTGACTACCTGGACAGTTCCCATTTTCTCTCCATACATTCCAGCATCAGTCTTCAGCCTTTTGGTCCTGTTTCTCTGACACATTTATTGTAGAGCAGGGATTATGAAGGACTAACTTACTCTGTCTTGGCAGAGCTAGGCTGTCGACTTCCCTGTTACCAAGTTTTGTCCTTTTTGGACAGCAGTCTGTCTGCAGTTGAAGCGAGGAGTTTTTACATGCCAAGAGATAGGCTTGCCACTAATTCAACCATCTCACACTGGAGATTCTTCGATGCTTTTCTTCTACTTGGAGTAGAATAGGGGGTGCTGTCAGGAGCTGATATGTCACGATATCAAAAAAAAATCTTAATTTAAGACCACATCTTTGAATGCCATATTCTGCAGATCTCTTGGGGTTTTTGAAGATGCCCTATCTATCTCTTATATTTTAAAAATCAGTATTACATGTATGTGAGTTAATTAGACTTCCCCAGTCATTTTAGCTAGGGGGTTTTGGTGCCTTTTTCCAATTTAATTTACAATATTAACACTAAAGCAAGGCAGTTACATCTTTTAAAAACTGTACAATGCTTCAGTGCTAATGACACTAAGAATAGTCACTAGAGTTTACCTTTAAAATCTTTTTTTACTAAGAGTTATTTTTATTGTGCTGGCTAGAGCAAGTGCATAACGTATGTTTCTGCATATATTTTTATCTTGGTGGTTATATCCTTGTGATAATCCTCAAATGTAGCCCAAAAGACTCCAAAGTGTAAATCTCTGTGCTGGCCAGGTTGGGCACTAGAAAAGTTTTGATTTTAGAATAGTTTGGATCTCAGACTTCCAGATTAGGTATGCTCAACTGGATAAAGACCATACTAATATTCCAAAATGTTTTTAAAAAGTTTTTAAAATATAAAACACTTCTGTTCTCATGTGTGTCCTGTTGTACCCAAACCCTGGGCTCTGCCACCTTTAATTAGCTCAGACTTGGAAGTAATTTACTTAATTTCTCTGAAGGTTAGTTTCTTCATCTCTAAAATATATAGAATAATGAGTTTCTTTTAAGATTTCACAATTAAAAGGAAAATAGATGTGTTATGACCCTTCAGCAGGAGATGAGAGCTGAGGACGAGTTTGAGGTATGACAGTGGACTATGTAAGAGTTTCATAGTCCTAATTCAACTTTTAAGCTTTTACACTACATTAAGATCCTTAGTGGGGTGATAGGGAATGTAACAGATTTCCTCCTAACCAAACAGTAGAAAGTTAAATCTTATTTAAACTTAAGATATTAAAACGAAAGGAATGATAAGTTAGAATTGTATATGAATGTTTACTAAATTGTTAGAAAGCTTCTGGTACTGTTTACTATTGTATAAAAATATCCTCAAGTTTAAAAAAAGCTTTTGGGTTCTAAAATAGATTAAGGTTCTGTACACTTAGTTATTACTGAAATGGAAGTTTCTCGTGGTTAGTGTGACCCTGAGTTTAAGAGTATCTTTCAGTCTGTTCAGAGAGCATTGGAGTTCAGGGCTGGTGTAGAGCGAAAGTTCCTACTCTTACTCTAGCTGGCGATGGGACCTGAGTTCTGTGTCCTCTTGACACACTAAAAGATGTAGATTGAATACTTTCTAAGATGCCATTCACTTCTGAAATTCTGTGACTTTCAACTTAATTTTGACTTAAAACATTGCCACATTTGAAATTAGAGGAAAAGAAAATTAGGAGTTACTGGACATTTTGTATTAACACCAACACATGCAGACAGAATGATTAAAATTTGAGTGTTGGATATGTAGTGAAATCATTCCAAATTGGGTCTGGAGTTATTAGAAAAACCTAGAGAGCTTTTCCAAAATGGACAAACATGTTTGTGTGCGTATTGTCTGTTTTGTGTGTGCTGGAGGTTGAAGTCAGGGCCACAAGAAGTGTTGTACTGCTAAGCTACCTTCCTAGCTCCTCTGCCTTTTGTTAGTTAGTAGCTTAGACTAAAAACCTTTGAAGGTTGTTAAAAGGAAGTGTGAGTAGCTGGACAGGTGGCTCAGCAGTTAACACTGGCTTCAATCTTCCGGGGAGGCTGCTTAGAGGCACTCAGAATGTCCTAGTGTTTGACATACTATTGTATGCTGTCCTACAATGCAGCCTCTAATGAAACCAGACTGTCTCGAACCTGGCAACAGGATTGATCACCTGTATACCAAGAAGGTTGGGAAAGCACCTAAGTCTGCATGTAGTGTGTGCCCAGGCATACTTCGAGGGGTTTGTACTGTGCGGCCTAAAGTCCTTATGAGGTTGTATAAGACAAAGAAGCACATCAGCAGGGCCTGCGGAGGGTCACAAGTGTGTCCTCGACAGGGACAAGCAGGCTTGTTGAGGAACAAAAAATTGTTGTCAAAGTGTTGAAGGCACAAGCACAGAGTCAAAAAGCAAAATAAATATGCAGGTTTTTTAAGTAATAAAAGTCAAGAGTTGGTCTGTGAAGACAAAAGAAAACAAAAAAGAACACTGGCTTCTCTTGCAAGAGTACCAGGTTTGATTTCTAGCACCTACATAGTAGCTTATAAATGGCTTTAACTACAGTAATAGGTGATCTTATGTCCTCTTCCAGCCTCAGCAGGCATCAGGCACACATGTGGTCCACCAACATGCAGGCAAAACCCCTCAACAAAAAAATAAAATAATGTTTTTAAAAAGTCAGGTGTTGTGTATGCCTTTAATCCTAACACAAGAGAAGCAGAGGTGGGTGGATCTCTGAGCATGGTCTACATATCGACTTATAGGATAGACAGGACCATATAGAGAGACTGATTCAAAAAGCCAAAAATAAAAATTAATTAATTAATTAAAGGTAAATGGAAAATGAGCAGTTCTTACCCAAACTGATTCCTGTTCTCTTGTTTGCATGTTTTAAATTTCTTCTTGAAAACTCAGTAGCCTAGTTGCACTATAGTTCAAGTTATTAGAGCAAAGGAAACCTATAGAGTCTTGAAGTGCTTTGTTCAGAACTTGAAAAATTTAAAGTAAAACTAAGGGATTTCACATTCTCCCAGAAATACTTTGCTAAAATATTACCACTCTTAGAGTGCCCCAGACGCCCCTGGAAAAGGTGTTTTTTTAGAAAAGGTACTTTTATATTTTAATGCTCGTATATTTTTAATGCATCATATTACTTCTCTTGTTAAGTTTATGAATCTTATTTAGTTGATTTTTAGATTTTCTAAGTAAAATGAGGATTTTTGAAAAGTACCATTAATTTTATTAACCAAAAATATTTAATTATGAATATATTTATTGAACACTTAATATCTTTATTATTTGCAGAAAAGAATATTTTCTTTAATCTGGCAGCATTAGGAGTCAAGCATGTTCCCACCACAAGACAATGAATAACTCTTCTAAGGCTCTTGGCCAGGCCAAAATACACAGCTAACTTGAAAGTACCCTCTTAACTTCTGCAAAAGCATTTATCAGGGTGAAGTGATGTAACTGTAAATTACTGCTTAGAGAGCTGGGTCAGATGTCCTTTTCCTAGAGCTCCAGATATTTTGGGGAGGTTTGAGGTAGGAAGATTGCTAGAATCCAGTCAGTGCCAGCTTGGGTGACATAGATCTAATAATGTCCAAAAACAGTAAAAGAAAAACTAATTAATGGTTAGTTAACTGTGCGTGTGTTATTTAAAGCAACATTTAAGATAGAAGGTAAATAATGTAATACCTAGAGCCTAGACATTTATTTGAAATTAATATTGCTAAAAAATGTTAACATCTTAGTGAACTTTCCTTCTACTTTGCTAAATTCCCAGCTTTTCTTTCTTTTTCCTTTTTTTTTAACCTTATTTAATTTTTTACTCTTAGTTATTTTGTCCTGATTATTTCCTGTTTCTGTTTCTGATAAAAAATTGCTCTCAGCCAGAGTGGTAGCACACGCCTGTAATCCCAGCAGCTCAGGAGGCAGAGGCAGGAGGATCTCTGTGAGTTCAAGACCATCCTGGTCTGCAAAGAGAGTCCAGGACAGTTAGGGCTCTTACACAGAAAAACCATGTCTTGAAAAACCAAAAAAAAAAAAAAAAAAGATTGCTGTCTATGTTTTTCCTCCTTTCTAGTTTGAATTTTTAGATTATAAGGTTCTTGAAAGAGATTAAATGTTTCATCTGCATTTAGTAATCTTTGTTTTTATTTAAACTTCAGAATAGAATCGAGGAAGAATGGGATTTTTTTTTTTTTTTTTTTTTTAAGAAATGATTGTTAAAGATTAGGCATTTTATGCTAAGAAATTTAAAGATTTTAATGCTCAAATGTATTGCAGTAACTAAACAGGGAACCTTTGGCAATTAAGAACTTTGCGTGAGATGATAGGGCTTTTGTTTCCTGTAAGTACCTCCCTGAGTGTTCTTGCAATTTTAGGGCCAGGAAATGAGACTGGTTTTCTAGATGAGCATTGCAATAGTTTGGGTAAAGGAAACACTAACTTGAATACTAATTTTATGGGCTGTTTCTGATGGTGTAGTGTTAAGCATTCTAAATGTTAATTAATTGGTCCTGTTTGCTGTCTATTACTTAATTGACTCTGATTGGTTAAATAAATGCTGAGGCCTGAGATTGGGCAAAGACAGAGAAAGGTGGGACTTCCTGAGATTAGAACAGGAAGCCAGCACTTTAGACAGAGGATTAATTAGACAGAAGAAGGTATTCCAGCCAGGAGCAGCAGGAAAGAGGATGCACACCATGAGTTAGAAAAAGGAACCTCATTCCACATGGACAGGAACATGGGCATATCGTGGAGAATGGCAGTCCAAGGAGACGTATGTATATATGGGGTTATATTTGGGTAGTAGAATTAAGAACTAGCTTAGATGGGCCAAGATTGCTCAATTCAGGCCAAGGCTTGTTAAGATCCATGTGGTGTCTGTGTGTGTGCTCTTTTATAATGGATGGTTAAGGATTAGCCACTGAACCAGTTAATAATAATCTAAATACTGGTAAACAATCATTTCTACAAATGGCGCCTAACGTGATTTAATTTAATTTTTTTTACATGTTTCCCTCAAAGAATTCAATTCTCATAAGTGGAGCTATGTATAGAAATTGTATGTAACTATGTGATTATATCTTTAAGTTCATCAGCCAAGAAAGGTGCAAACCCCCCTTTGTTAAAAAGACTAAAAATCAAGAGTCAAGAACATCTCCTTGGTCTCTGCAGCCTAAAATATTTTCTAGCGTTTTATAGAAACAAAGCACACCCCTCCACCCCACCCCCTGATTTAGAGTTTTAAAGAAATGTACTGGCAAATTTAGCATTTGCTATCAAAATAGTTGTGTTGAATTATTCATTGTAAGGGCTTCAGAAAATTCTTTAGGTACTTAAAATGACCCCTTTAACTTAATCTGATTAAGTTAAAGTGATTTATTAGTCAGCATTTTGTTATATGACCTGTTTAGGTCTTATATTGATTTTCTTTTAGATAAATCTACATTCAAAAAATGGAAGTTTTCCAGTTCTCCTTTAAACAGTGGAAAAATGCTTGTCCTTCAAATTCCTCCTTATTACCAGATTAAATTCAATCTGTGAATAGGCTGCGATTTTAGAATTACTAAAACGTGTTACCTTGACTTAGGGGAACATTCATAGTTGTTTGGGAACAAAGATAAGAAATAGGATAACTTTTCTATGAATCTCATTATCTACATCTGCCCTGTACTGCCTCTGGTGCTTTATCATTGGGATCTAAGTAGTTGGAAAGTTTTATGATTACTGTATTCTGAACTATGTCTGATATATTTTTGACATTAAAAATGTTAATTTTCAAAATAGGGGATTTGTGTTCCCATTTTACCTGTCAGCCTCTTATCATTTGAAGTTTAGAACTATTACTTCCAAGTTAACTTTGTCTTCTGGAAACTAGTGAATGTTAATTAAATGTAACAGATTTTATTAGGCCACACCACCTTGAGTTTCATCTGACAGAGGTTGTAGTGGTCATTTGATCGTCAAAACTCCTACACTGAGTTCCGTTTATTAAAGATTGTTGATCAGTGTTGGACATTTTCTATATACTAAGTTATTGAAAAGGTTTGAGGACCCAACGTTTTTTTAACCCTTTTTTCAGCTGAGGGCATTCCTTTTGGGGAAGATAAGGTGACTTACAGAAGTAGGTGTAACAGTAAAGTTTTATTTATCACACATATATTTATTTATTAATACTTAACAATTACCTGACAATTGTCTGTAAAATTCCTAAATCCTAAACCCAAACCCTAACTCTGAAACCTAGCACCTAAAACTTCTTAGTACCTATAATACAAGCATTTAACATTAACCTAAGGTTTCTCAAAAGGATATTTTTCTCTGAGCATGGGTCCTGATGGATGGCTGGTCTTCATACAATTTTTCAGTTTTAAAGTCTCTTAAAGTCTGAATTTCTTTCCTCACTTTCGTGGTTTCAAGACCAATTAACATATGAAAGGTTCCCAGGCAGCTCACCTCTTCAGATGCTTATGGCCTGCAAAGGCCCGGAAGTCCCAGAGCTTCAAGTCTAAGCACTCCTGAATCCAGCTGTCACTCACTGACTGTTTTAGGCCCTAGGCTCAGTCTCCAGCTCTGGAAGACAAAAGCACATAAGCTGGAAGTGGTGGTGCATTATGGCCTATCACTTAGGAGGTGGGGTGGCAGGAGTATCCATGAGTTCAAGGCCAAGCTTAGCTACATAGATTTGAGCCCAACTTGGGCTGTATACAAGCCAGTTACCCCCACCACCCAAAAAACCCAAACAAATAAGCACAACAGAACAAAAAAAAGCTGGGGGGGGGGGTTGAAGTAAAGAAAAGAAACATCACAGGAAAATTAAAGATTGCTAGGTGAGTGGCACATGCAGAACATACCCAAGTAGTTCAAAGAAAGACAAGCTTTGCTAGATGTGTAATGCATGTGTCCTAGGTTTGTTTCCTGTAGTAAAAAACACCTTAACAAAGGGAACTTAGTGGAGAAAGGGTATGTTTTAGCTTTCAGGTTTCAGTCCCAGTGGCAGGGGAGTCAGGGTGCTAGTCCCATTCACAGTCAAAAACAGAAAAATGAATGCATCCATGATTGTACTCAGCTGCTTTTTCCTTTTTATATAGTCCAGGAGCCAAACACAGGGAATGATGCCTTAAGTCTAGATTTTTCTGCATCAGTGAACCTGCTCAAGACAATTTCCACATACATACCACAGGACAACCCAGTATAGAAAGCCACTCATTGAGATTCCTTTCCCAAGTGGTTCTAGGCTACATTAAGATGATTAAAATGAACCATCACAACTCTACCACTTGCCAACTTGATCTAAAAACATCTTTAGGGCTGGAAAGATGGTTCAGCAGTTAAGAGCACTGACTGCTCTTCCAGAGGATCCAGATTCAATTCCCAGCACCCACATGGCAGCTCACAACTGTCTGTAACGATCGGACAGACACACATGTAGTCAAAACAGCAATGTACATAAAATAAAAATAAATAATAATTAAAAAAACCCATCATTGCCGGGTGTGGTGGCGCACGCCTGGAATCCCAGCACTCAGTAGGCAGAAGCAGGTGGATCTCTGAGTTCGAGGCTAGCCTGGTCTACAAAGATTCCAGGACAGCCAGGGCTCTGTTACACAGAGAAATCCTGTCTCGAAAAACAAAACAAACAAACAAACCAAAACAACATCATCTTAAAGCCATAATACAACATTCCTTGTCCTCAGAGTCTAGTGTTTACCTCTTAATTTAAAATTCAACTGTAAAAGTCCTTATTGTGTTTAAAAATTCTTTACAAGTTCAAAGTCTCTTAACTGTGAGGTATGAAATTAAAATCAAGCTACATCTAGCATATAATGACACAAAGCAAACATGCTTATTCCAAAAACAAAGAGCTAGGGGCATAAAGCAGTCAAACCAAACCAAACCAAAAATATGGCAGGGAAACATCAAGTACTACAGCTCTATGTCCAGCACCTGGGTGGGTCTTGTAATATAATTGTTTGGGCTCCAAAGGGCTTGAGTAGCCTCTCATCTAGCTGGTTGTGGCAGATGTCCTATGGTTCTGGCATCTTCAGTATCCTGGAGTAGCCATTGAAACTGAGTCTTCAGTTTCACAGCTACATATAGTAGCTTCATGGGACTTCCCTGAGCAGACTGTGACTCTGACACATGTTCCCTCTCTCAGTTTTTCCCCATGACATCATCATTCTTGCATTGTCTTATGCCCTCAAAACCATTGTCACGTGGAGGATGCTGTTTACATTGCCAGATTTCCTGCCAGCTTCAGATATACCCAGGTCCCCTTGAACCATAGCTGTATCAACTTTCTGTGCTGACCCTGGGAAAATACTCTGCTGTTGACCTTTTGGGGCACAGGAGGCTTTTGCACAGTAGCGCTGATATCTGTGTATACAAATCACAGCTGTATCTTCAGCACCAGTTTGAATGCCATCCTGTGTTGAAACTTCCTCTGCCAAACAAATCAGCTCATTATCTTTAAATTGATCTTAATTTAGGTTCTCAGGCAGAAAACTTTTTTTTTTTTGGCTTTTTTGAGGCAGGGTTTCTCTGTGTAACAGGCCTAGCTGTCCTGGGCTCATTCTGTAGACCAGGCTGGCCTTGAACTCACAGAGATCCTCCTGCCTCTGCCTCCCTAGTTCTGGGATTAAAGGTGTGCGCCACCACGCCCGGCAATTACAGATAGCTGTGAACTCCCATGTGGGTGCTAAGATTTTGAACCCAGGTCCTTTGGAAGAACAGCTAGTGTTCTTAACTGCTGAGCAATCTCTCCAGCTCCAGGCAGAAAACTTTTGTTTGGGCAGAAAAAAGTCAAATTCTTGCCCAAAATATCACACCAGTGGTCCTGTCCCAGTTCCTGATAGAGTCCTTGCTCCCCTCTAAAACCTGGGAGCTGGGCCTCCACTGTCCTCATTTGTTTCAGCATTCTTACCTTCTGAGCTTCCACAGGAACAACTCACTAAGCTCAGCTTCCAGCAGTCAACAGCAGGGATGACCGTTTGCTTCAACAGTGAGTAGTCAAGATTTTCAGTGTGTCTGTTCATCTATATCTATACCTAACAAAGGGCTTTGCCCTGCTTTATTGATAAGCACAGAAAGTATCACATGGGGAAGGAATGAGGGATACATTACAAAAATCTTTAGAATTTTACAAGAGAATTAAGTCACTGATTTCAGCAGATCCCAAACGATCCAGACAACAAACAGTATACTATAAACAGCATTGTTTATCAAGCAATATCCAAATGTTGTGTTCAATATTTATGGTGGATATTCATTTTAGAAGATGGCTTTCAACCTCCATGTTTGCTGCTTTCAGCAAATTATACACTTGCATTGTTCTAAGCCAGGGCCATGGAAAAGTATATACCTTGAGATTATAGCTATCCAGTAGTTTAGACTGTATAAGTGGATTACATGGGAAATCTCAGGCATGTAAAGTTGATTGCTACTTTGTTCTCTTAAAACCAGGTTAAACAAACAGGCTGAGTACACAATAGGATAGCTGTCATAAGTGACCTTAAGTTATTTATTAACTCTGGCTGTGAAGTCCGACAGAAGTTTCAATCTCTTAGAATATGAGAGATTTTTATTGTAATGCATTGCCACAAATAGCATGTGTTAGGGAGCCCTGAGTATTGGTGTTGATATGTGAAGGAAGACTACTCCATGCAGAAATAAGAAGAGAAAAGGAGGGTGTGTTTAGTAGAAAGAGAAAAAGGTGGCAGTGGCAGAGTTAGAAGAGGACAAGTATAGATCAGATTAAAGTGGTACAGTGTTGGAGTGCACATCACTTGGCACATTAGAACTGCAGGCAATGTAATGGGAAGCCATTGGACAGTTTTGCATAGCGAGTCATTCCTGGACATTTAGGTCTAAAAACTGATGCTGTAAAAGAAATTAATGAACTGAAATGATGAAGGAGAATAGGTTGTTTACAGTGTGATTGAGAGAGGAGCAAAAATTATTACCTCCCCATTGTGTTATCTTACAATTTATAGAAGACCACTGGACAGACTAGAACATTCAAATTAAGTGTGAGGCAAGTTTACAGGTTCATTCACAGGGATAAGGAAACTGGGCCTCAGATTACTCCCATTGATTCTCGGCTACAGAAACAGTTTTGTAGTCAAATCCTGGATGGAGGAAAGTGGAGTCTTTGAGATCTTCTATTTTTAGAAGGGAAGGATCTTGAATTGTTTGTTTTTGTGGGATATAAAATTCCCACCCCCTCTATTCTTGGCAGAATTCTTTGTCCATGGGTCCATTTCTTATACCATAAATGGGTACAGATGGAAGCCTTTTGGATTTTGTTTTTAAAACAACAAAATTCCCTTTGGAGACCACCTTCAGCTCTACATTACTGTTAAACACCGATTTTTTTTTTTTTTTTTTTTGAGACAAGGTTACTCTGTGTAATAGCTCTGACTGTCCTGGACTCCCTTTGTAGACCAGACTGACCTCAAACTCACAGAAGTCTGCCTGCCTCTGCTTCCTGAGTGCTGGGATTACAGGCATTGTGCCCCATGCCTGACTATAGTAACTTTATTTAATTATTTTTTAAAGGTTTTTCCAGACAGGGTTTCTCTGTATAACCCTGGCTATCCTGGAACTCATTCTGTAGACCAAACTGACCTTGAACTCAGAGATCTGCCTGCCTCTGCCTCTCGAGTGCTGGGATTAAAGGCGTGCACCACCACGCCTGGCCTATAATAAATTTTAAAAACATTGTTTTCAGATTTCCCTGAAGTTAAAAGATGTAATTTGGGACTGGAGAGATGGCTCAGTAGGGCTCTGACGCCCCTAATATAGATACACATACAGACAAAACACTGATGTACAATAAATACATAAATACATACATAAATGGTGTAACTTTAGTCCACTTTTATAATCAACAGTTCATGATGAATGTTAGAGCTTTCTATTTTAAATATTGTTTGATATTTAGTAATTCTAATAAAATGCTGAGTTTTATTGAACTAAAGGATAATTTGATTTCAGATCCCATCAAATTATTTTTGTTTAGTTAAATCTGTCTTTTTGCTTAATAAAAAGTGGTGATCAAATGAAAGAGGATGATTTGAGACATTTCTATTTTTATTTCTTAGATTAGGCTTAAGAGGAAGAAAATGTGAAATTAAAAATGCAGTTTCCTGTAACAGAATATTTTTATTTATCACACTTACATTTATTAATACTTATCAATGATCTATAAAATACCTAAATCCTAAACCTAAAATCTAAAATCTATAATCTATCTAAAAATACCTTAATACCTAAAACCACTCTAATACCTATATAAAAACACTTAACATTTTAAGTTTCTTAAAAGGATATTTTTAGCAGAGGTCTGTGCAGGATGGTCTGGTCTGCAGCAGTCCCATGAGGTCTTTCAAGCTTAACGTCTGTTGGACCTTATTTTGCCAGTTCATAAAGCCAGTTTATTTCCACCACAAAGTTGTGACCAGTTTATAAAGTCAGTCTGTTCCAACTGCCAACTGAGGGCAGCTCTTTCAGTCAGCCAATAGTTGACTCCATGATCTCCCTGGCCTGGAAATCTCAAGTCCAAAAGCTTATCCAAACAGCTTTCCAATTCCAATTGTCTCGCTTTTTTTCCAGTGCTCTGAGGCTCCAAGGCAAGACACCTCCAAAGGACTCTCCCTTAGCAGGTCTATGGCATGCGTTTGCACTGGGCTGGTGTAGTCCAAACTATGCCAATCGAGTACCTTGCTACTACGCTCTTCCCCAGCCTGGATTGCTGTGTGAGGGCAGGAGAGAGAGAGAGAGAGAGACCAAGTGGATTTCTTTTATATATTGTCCTATCTTGAGATTCTCAGCAGAGGATTCCCAGCATTCTCGCTGCTTCTAAAGGCTACTGATGTGCGTGGCTTGTGAGGTTTCTTAGCAACAGGGCATATAAAGGGACACCAAGCTTTGCCCTATGTGAGGCCAGATGCCAATTTGAACTATCTATTCACTAAAAAGGGCCTTACTTCTCCCACAGTTTCCTTTGTGGTTTATTTTGACATAAATTTGGTATATAAGTGGAATGATGTATACAAAGGTTTTGGTACAAAGTTATAGCATACAGGTGTAATGAAATTCATGTGTGCTTTCCTGTCTTCATTTAGGAAGCTTGTTTTAGTTATATGCCTTGCTTTCTGGTGATATTTTCAGTGAAAAAAAAAAACAAAAAAACAAAGTTCTACTACTTAACAAAAAAGCTGAAAAGCAAGTGTGTAGAAAAAAATGGCTAATTAAATTATTTATCATCATTTAGATTATTGTTAATTGATTTGGTGGTTTGCAGCTATTAATCTTTAAGCAGCCATTTTTACTGAGCACACAGACACCACATAGATTTTAACAAACCTTGGCCTGAATTGAGCAATCTCGGCCCACCTAAGCTAGCTCTTAATTCTATTACCCAAATATGACCCCATATATACATATGTCCCCTTGGACTGCCATTCATCACGCTATGCAGATGTTCCTGGCTATGTGGAGTGAGGTTCTTTTTTCTAACCCATGGTGAGTGCCCTGCTTCCTGCTCCTGGCTGGAATGTATTAATCCTCTGTCTAAAGCACAGGCTTCCTGTTCTAATCTAAGGAAGTCCCACCTTTCTCTGTCTTTGCCCAGTCTCAGGCCTCAGCATTTTATTTAACTGATCAGACTCAATGTAAGTAACAGACAGCAAGCAGGACCAATTAATTAACATTTAGAATGCTTAACACTATCCCATCAATTCCCTCCTTTTGTCTAATAAAAAGGCTAAATTTTTTAACTCATATAGTAAAAACAGTAAGAACAAATACGAAACAATCAAGAAAACCATATATAAAAGTTATATAATGTTCAGCCTATTGTGTCAGGCAATCTTGAAGAAGAAAAAAATCATCTATCTATCTTGGTGTTTCTAAAGTTCTGAACCTAATTAATTTCTATCATATCCTATATTTATAAACCTAGATTTTATTTAGACTTGAAAATATTCTTTTAAATCCTAAACAACTCAAGTTCAATTGAAATTTTATAACTATTATGCCTTCAACCCCATTAAAGACATAAGAAGGGATAAAGTTATTATTTGAGTAAGTAGGAAGCATAGGAGAGCAGCTTCCAAAAAGAAATATGACAATTTGTTGCCCACACACTCCCAAATATCTTTCGATATCATTGGAGCATCATCTTCAGCCTTGTGGCCCAGCATTTTTCACAGACTAAATTGTGCAGCAGGAAAAGGATTTTCCCATTCTGTCTGTAGAATCAGGACATCAACTTACCTCCATTTAAGCTCTGGTCCATCTTTGGTCTGTATATAGTCTGTTGAGAGAGCAGGGGCATTTTTGCCCAGTAGGAATTATCTCCTGATGGGAGAATTCTTTTTGAGGAATTATGCCCTGATGGGAGATTTCTTTTTGAGGAATTATCTCCTGATGGGAGATTTCTTTTTGATGCTCATTGTCTTCTTCCAAGTCAAATGAGCTGTCAGGAGCTGACTGTCAAACAATTCTTAAGAATAAAGACATCTTTAATGCCATTTTCTGTATGCCTCTGAGGGTTTTGAAGATATCTACTGATTTATGTATAAATCTATCTATCATCTATCTTCTATCTGTGAGCAAACAAACTATATGTTTAACCTATTAATTCTATTTTGTGATAAATTAAGACTAGTATTTGACATGACCAGAAGCTCAACTGGCCAGTCAACTTGTATTATCCAGATTCCTAAATAGATTGCAATAAACCCATAAAAGGATCAGTAGTAAACCTGTACTTTTAAATGATTTGTATAGGCACAATACCTTATATAAGTTGAAATATACACTATATGTGGCTAAATATAAAATTCTATACCAATAAATCAAATTTTAACCTTATTTTTGTATCAGTATACAAAATTCTATACCAATGTATTGAAAGATAACCTTATTTGAGAATACCAATAGTGTTGAGTTTCAGGGCAGATTCAATAATCTATCCTTACATCTTATCATTTCTATATTATATACATATATTGCCCCCCTCTTTTTCTTTTCAAGTCCTTTCCCCCTATATAAGAGAGAAAGAAGGATAGAGAAAAGAAAAAGAGATCTCCAAGTCTAACTTTTCTATGCCTTGCTTAACAAGACCATACAATAATTTGTAACCATTCCCCTAAACAACATCTATAACCCATCAAATGACCAAAGAATCATCCACCCACTTTTTGGGAATGGGATGTCGCTCTCTTAAAATTGCTTCCTGCTGAATTGGGACACAGAAAACCTGTTTGGGGGCCCAAATAAAATGGAAAAAAGATGGTTAATCAATTTAATTGTAACATTTATTGTCCAGTCTCTATGTGCTCAACAATTTGAATGTCCTGAACAGTTTGTAGTCCAAAGCTGGACTTTGGTTAGGAATATTCAGGGCTTTATTGAAGTCCTGTCTGGAACAGTCTTTGAGGCTGGGCCATCTCAGCAAGCTGTTTGAAGTTGTTCTGGATGCAGATTTTTGAGGAAACAGCTATTGAGGCAGTCTGTGAGGCTGAATCATTTGGGTTCCTTGTCTTCTTTGGACTCTGGGCCTGTTGTTCTGAAAATATATAATTTTTCACAAGTAACATAAGTTCTGCACTTACCAAAATGCCTCGGTTGTGCAGCATGCACAAATCAATTAAGGAATATTTTCTATTCTTTGAACAGAAGAAAGATATTTGTAAGTCTCCATTCATGCCATAAAATGATGTCATGTAATAGTATTACATATATATGCTACATATAATCTATTTTAAATTGAAAATTCAGCATAAGACTATGGAATTTAAGTATTCTCCTCTACAGTTGACATAAACTTATTAGTTGATTAAAACAGTTGATTCTGTGTTGTTCTGGCTTTTTTGTAGATTAGGTTTGGCCTCAAACTCAAAAGAAACCTGTCTGTCTCTGTCTTTGTCTCCCACGTTTTGGGATCAAAGGTATACATTTATATATTTTTTCTTTCCTTTTCTCCTTTATTTGGAGAGTTAATTTCTATGTGGATATATCTATCCTTATTGAGACAGGGTTTCTCTTTGTAGTTTGGGCTGTCTTGATTTGCTCTGTAGATTAGATTGGCCTCTGTCGCGTCCCTCTCGACCGGCAAGAACGACGCAACTCGCAAAAGCT
>CAJQZJ010000625.1:7665-71304 GCA_907164525.1 Lophiomys imhausi | reverse complement strand
AGCAAGCCAGATCAGCGGTCTTTGCCAAATATGGACTTGTTTACCACCGAGAGCGCTCACCGTCGGGCTGGTGGAAGGCGGAGACCAGCGCCATCTTTAAGGCGCGGCACGTCGCAGCTCTCTACAGGCCTCGAACCCACGAGGAACCTGTTTTGTCCTAGTCTCCCAAGTTTTGAGATCAAGGTATGAATTTAATTAATTGAACTACCCTTATTAAACAATAACATTAGTTAAAACATTTTGTATTAGTTTAAGTTCCAATTCTCCCATGGAAACCCCATTCTTAAGGAGGTTGGTGTAGAAAGTATGATATGCTATTTTATGTTAGGGTTTCTTACCTGTTGGTTGTGGGAGGCATGCAGTTTGCATGTTCTTTCCCAACCTAACTCTGGGTCCTTACATTAATTAACAGAATATATCTCTTTCTCTCTCTTCTTCTTTTTTTCTTTCCGAGACAGGATTTCTCTGTGTATCCTTGTCCTGGACTCACTTTGTAGACCAGGCTGACCTTGGTGAAGGTCAGGGATCCACTTGTCTTTGTTTCCCAAGTGCTGGGATTAAAGACATGCACCATCACGCCCACCATTAACATATCTCCTTCAGGACAAAATGTCTCTTGAAACCAGTTCTCCAGTGGGAGCCCTGAACTAAGGAGACTGTCTTGTGACCCCTTTCATTTTATGTAAATTTAAGATTATCTGTATTTATCTATTAGATCAGTAAGGACATTATTAAACTTAGCATCAAGGGAAAAAATGTGTCATTTTTGAATTCTAGACTGTCTTTAGTAAGCAGCCTTATTTTATCAGCAGGGTTCCTGCCCTGCCTTCATTTTTTAAACCAGGCTGGTCTAGCATCCAGAGATCTGCCTGTTTCTTCCTCTAGTGTGATGGGATTGCGGTTGTGTGCCAGTACCACCCTGCTCAAATATTTCACTTAAATCCCAGATATTAGTAACTCTGCAACCCAGAGATCAACTCTGAACTGTAGTGACAATTTGAAATCTGCCCCAAATCTTCTAAAATCTCTTATGTATTAGCAATTCCAAAACAGGAAAATATCCTTTCTACCTCCCGATATAGGAAAATCAAAGACATCTAATTAAAAATCAAGCAAAGAAACAACATTCCAAAAGCCATGGTCTAACCATGCCATCCCATGCTGCAATTAAAGCTTTGTTCATTATTCCTTAGAATCTAGTTTGGGCTGCATTTCATTGGCGGCTGGATACCAGAAACTCCTGACAGGCACCTAGTACCCAGGGAGCCGTGAACTCCAGCTGTCATCCGTTTTGCCTTATTTATCAGGAAAGGCCTCCTTCCTTCCCCCATTATCATTGTTGGCAATTTAGCATTCCATCTGTAAATTCTTTCCTTTAAGACTATCCTAGTCTGAACTTTCTCAAAAAAGATACCCAGAACCACAATTGTCAGGGTAAAAATCATTTGCATGCTAAGAGGAACAACAAACTCAGTTGGAATCCAAATGTATTGAGGCATTATGAATTCCTCCATTTTTAATCTAGGCTGTTAATTCTGTTTTCAATCTCTGTTTAGAAGGCTGCTGTTTTTTTAGTCCTTTGCTGCAAGGCAACAGCTTTTGTTAAGGTAGCCGCACCTTTGAAATGCATTTGGGTTCGGTTACCCGCTCTTTGGCTAGGAAACAGGCTTTCAACCGGGCCTTTTCATGCTGTAAGCATGGCTTCTAATTTCAGGAGTTGGGTGTCATTTGTAGAATTAATTAATTAAATTGTTTACTAGTATTTAAGTTATATTTAATTGTTTGGCAGTCATTAATCCTTAACCTGCCATTAAAAATGAGTACACGCCAGACACTGTGGATTTTAACAAGCCTTGGCCTGAATTGAGCAATCTCGGCCCACCTAAGCTAGCTCTTAATTCTATTACCCAAATATGACCCCATGTGTACATACATCCCCTTGGACTGCCATTCTCCACGCTATGCAAATTTCCTGGCCATGTGGAGTGAGGTTCTTTTTTCTAACCCATGGTGAGTGTCCTCCTTCCTGCTCCTGGCTGGAATGTATTAATCCTCTGTCTAAAGCACAGGATTCCTGTTCTAATCTCAGGAAGTCTCACCTTTCTCTGTCTTTGCCCAATCTCAGGCCTCAGCATTTTATTTAACCAATCAGACTCAATGTAAGTAACAGACAGCAAGCAGGACCAAGTATTTAACATTTAGAATGCTTAACACAACACCATTACAAGTGTATAGAACATTATGTAACAATTTGATAAAACCAAGTTTTCTTAAGTCATTTTGGGTTTTTAAAAATTATCTCGCTGTTACATTTAGATGGTGGTTCTATTTTCTAGATACAGATTTTAATTTATTTTTTTTTTTGGTTATAAAGATAACTTTTATATTTTTAACATTAGGGCTGTGTGGTGGTTTGAATAGAAATCCCATAGACTCAATGAGTTTGAATGCGTGGGCATAGGGATTGGCACTGTTAGGAGCTATGACCTTGTTAGAGTAGGTGTGGTTTTACTGGAGGAAGTATTTCACTGTGGAGGCTGGCTCTGAGGATTTATATGCTCGAGCTACATAGTGTGGCACATAGTCTTTTCCCTATGCCTGAGGATGAAGATGTAGAACTATCAGCTCCTTCTCCAGTACCATGTCTGCCTGCCAGCCACCATGCTTCCCGCCATAATGATAATGAACTAACCCACTGAAACTGTAAGCCAGCCCCAATTAAATGTTTTCCTTTATAAGAGTTGCTGTTGAAGGTCATGGTGTCTCTTCACAGCAATAAAACCCTAACTAAGACAGACTTTATTATAAAACTCTTACTTATCAAGAGATTTAGAAGGTAAGTCATAGACTGGCAGAAAATAATTTATAAAATAACATCTGATAGTTGTTACATGAAAAGAACATTTAAACTATGAACAGGCTGATAAGAGTGAGCACAAAACCTGATCAGGCACCTCCTCAAAAAAGATGTAAAGGGCCTTAAGCGCCCGGTGGGGCTGTTGCAACAAAGCAGCATAGACCAGGTGACATAGTAACCGACATTGGCTGGACATGGTAGCACATGCCTTAATCTAGCACGCTGGAAGCAGAGTCAAGAGGATCTTTTTTTTAATAGGTGATTAAATAAACAATAGTACATCAAACTCTAAAAAGATGTAGGGGAAACTTAAGTGGAGGTTGCCAAGTGAAAGAAGCCAGTATGAAAAGGGAAAATATAAAACTATGAGGACAGTAAAAATGTCAGTGCTTACTGTGATTTAATATGGAAGATGAATAGACAAAAAAGAAAGATAGGATTTTTAAGGCCAGATAAAGTATTTTCTATTATAATATAATGATAGGCTATATATTATTATGTATTGTTTGAGCCTATAGAATTTCCAACAAAACATGAACCTTAAACTATAAACTTGAGGTGATGATAATGTCAGTATTCATTTATTCTTGTAATAGACCACTTTAAGGGGAATTGTTGAGTGTGGTTACCTGACCAAAACAACCAAGGAAGAAAAGATTTATTTATGTTGGTTTACAGCTCCAGACATTGAGCTCATAGCTTGTTTTGTTTCTGTGTCTGAAATGAGACAGAGTATTATGGAGGCAGGAACATATACCAGAGGATGCTCACATGATGAGCAGGAAGCAGTGAGAAGAGGTAGGTGGGCCAGGGATAAGATCCTACCAAGGACCTTCACCCCAACAACTTGCTTCTATCCAGGTCCACTTCTCAGTTTACAGAGTGTCACCAAAATAGCTAGAAGCCAGGTCCCAACACATAGGCCTTTCGAGGGACACTTTCTATCCAAACTGTAACAACAGGATAGCCTGTGCATCCACAGACAGAAACTATGTGGAAACTCTACTAAAAGCACTCTAAAAAAAATAAGGCATGTTTAATTCCTTTCCTTGTTTATAGTGGGGAAAATGAATTTGGGATTCCAGCAGGCCTTCTGACTTTACTTGGTTTTGTACAGTTCAGTTCTTACAGAGTTAGCATCAGATGTCACAGGTTCAAAGCATAGTTCCCTAATAACTGGCCTTACTTACAATACAAAGTAGTTTCTAGGCTAAACACCCCTTGCTCCAAAGTCAGGGGTCTCCAAGATCCATTCTTCTTGCCTCTCACAAGATTGTCCTCATTTCAGATGCCATAAGCTATGGGAAGAGGAAGGTTCTTGGAAGAAACACAAAGGGTGGGGTCTGAACTCAGAGCTTCCATGCCTTCTCCCTGTGTATCAGGGTACATCAGGTTCCTAGTATGTCTGTGCCTTCCAGCCGGGAAACTCCCCTGTACAACAGTATCTAGACTGAAGTGCAGGAGTGCACAATAATTAGGCATGATTGATTGAATATTATATATATAAACTACTATATAGTAGTTTAACTATAAGTTCCCAGCCCTACTTCTCTCCAGAGAGGTTTTGCCTAGCCACAGTCCCTGATCAAAGGATCTACCTTTCTGGGACCAGGGTCTGTCTTGAATTATCTTGTTTTCATGTAGGTTCTGGTATAAATCAAGGGACACACCTGAGTAACAAAGATATTCCAGTCACCTGAGATATTCGTATGCTGAAACATCTAGGAACCAAGGTCAAGGAACCTCAGCACCAGGTTTTTGGGTGGGGAGCTTTTTGTGATTTCTGATGGTTCTGGGGATCTTCAGGTAACAGGACCTCATGCATACAAGGCAAGCACTCTATCATGAGTTACTTTCTTTCCTTCTACCATCCTTCTTTACCCTTTTTTCTGAATTTGGAAATTTTCTGTGGAAAATGAGTGACTGAAAATATTTAAAATTGTCATATTTAAGAAGAAAAGCTATTGATCTCTATGAATCTAGCGTTTTAGTAGTTTAAACCTTGCAAACATGTCTTTATGCATCACACACTATTGAGTCTTGTATTTATAATTTTATCCATAAGTATATTTCTTTGGGTGAAAAAGGAGGACTTTGAACAACACTGAAGAGAAGCTTCTTTACTATTTAATGCCTCACATTGTTAATGCAACAGCAGTTTTTGTCCACATTGCTTTGTTGGACTTTTTGTTTTAATACCAGATTATATAAATAGTTTTAGATTTCTTTTTTCTCCAAGGAACTGCTTGCTTAACCTTTTTTCTCTTGCAGATTGATTACACTGGAACAGAACCCTCCAGCCCCTGCAATAAATGTTTGTCTCCCAATGTGACATCCTGTGTTTGTACTATTAACTTCACATTGGAACAGTCATTTGAGGTCTGTGTTTCAAAGTACTGTGTTAGAAAAGGAATGTTTTAAACAATAATAATAATGTTTTTTTTGATAATTTATATTGAAAATCAGCGTAGTTTCTTGGAATATGTAGACAGTTGAAGATAGTTCTCTATATTTGGGTGTTGCCAATTAAATTAATTAAAGCTGATAATTGCATTTATTTGACTTCTTTGTCTTTTAGTATTTTGTAGAAAAAATTAAAGTCATCATTTAGTTATTCAATAGCCACATTTTTAATGGCAGAAATCATTTTTATCAAGTTTATAAGTTCTTATGCTTGTATTTTAAAATTATTTCTTGATACTCTGATTTCTCTTTAGATGGTATAAATCCTTAACTCTTTAAAATTATTCTCAATTATAAAAATAACTTTTAATTATAAAACAAGTTTGAATTATTTTGTGAGGTGTGAAACAGTACCCAAAAGTCAAACATTTATTAAGACTTTATTGATATTTTATAGTCCCCCCCTTGCAGTGTGTGTGTGTGTGTGTATGTGTGTGTACGTTCCTAATGTGGTATTAATGCTGGTCCCTATTTTTGATAACTGAGCATATGGGAAAGGGCATAAAATTTCAGAATTGGCATGGATGGAACCAGTTTGTTCTGCCCTCTATATGAAAATTGAGTTTTAAAACATTGTTCAGGAGCCAGGCGGTGGTGATGCATGCCTTTAATCCCAGGAGGCAGAGGCAGGTGGATCTCTTGTGAGTTTGAGACCGTTCTGATCTTCAGAGTGAGTTCTAGGACAGCCAAGGCTATACAGAGAAACCATGTCTTGGGAAAAACAAAAACAAAAAAACTCCACCAAACAACAACAACAACAACAAAACCCCAAAACCAAAATAACACCAACAGCATTCTTTAGGAAGCAAAGCTGTTACAATACATACCAAGATTTGAGTTGCCTTATTCAGATTTTCTAAATGTAATGATGACTTTAGTAGTTTCTGGTGGATGGAAGCCATCTAGTGGTTACACTAAGGTAAAAGTGCCTTTGGGACAAAGATGTGAAGCCAGTTTGATAGAAGACTGAAAAGTGCAGTTTTCAGTGTGGTGGGCAAACTATAAAGATGCAGGAAGTTTTGTTTCTGTGTTGCAGAGCTGAAGGGATCGAGTGTGAGCAACTTAAAAGTTCTGTAATCTTTCCCTGTTCAGAAACATATCCTTTAACTCGAGAGACAGAGATAGGTATGCCTTTGAGTGTTAGGCCAACATGGTCTACAAAGCAAACCTTGTCTTAAAACAAACCTGGCTTGCAGAGAAACCCTGTCTTCAAACAGACAAACAAAAAACCCATTTCCTTTAGAACTCCTTTTCATAGTGACCATTCTTTGTAGGTTTGTTTCTTAATAGATTTTGAGTTGAACTAAAATCATTTCAGGGAACTTAAAAGTTTTATTTTCTTTCAGAATTTATTGACAGGATCTCTTTTTCAGTTTACAAATTGAATTTACTATTATTGTTTTTTAATTGAGATGGTATTTTTTCTCCTAAACATATTTTTCATGTTTGTCACAGAATTTGATACCATTCCCCCCAAAATTTCCACTTAAACATCTTTTATCTAGAGTGGGAAAGTTTATGGTTTGCTATTTAACAGTCAGTATTATCATTTATATATGTGTGTATGTATTTATTTATTGATGCACGATCTCATGTATTCTATGTTGGCCTTAGGCGTGCTGTGTAGCTCAGGTTGGCTTGGAATTAATGATCCTCCATCTGCCTCTCAAGTGCTGGGATTACAAACTTCTGCCACCAAACTGATCAGTATTCAGTCTTTAAATGATAATGTTTGTGAGAGAAGCAAATCAAAAAAGTCATTTCTAAGTTTGGAGAATTCTTTTTAGCTGAAGATATGAATATAAAAATAGAGGCTGTAATCAGAAAGCAGAAAAAAAATTTTAAAACCTGTCACAGTTTTAGATGGTTTCTTAGCTCTGTGTAGTTAATTCAGAATATGTATGTTACTCTTTTTTTCCCAAAATATTTTGAAGTTGCCTCTACTAGAGTATCACTTTTGATTATTATTATAAAGTATTGTAGCTGAGTGTATATATATATATATATATATATATATATATTTTTTTTTTTTTTTGGTTTTTCGAGACAGGGTCTCTCTGTGTAACAGTCCTGGCTGTCCTGGACTCGCTTTGTAGACCAGGCTGGCCTCGAACTCACAGAGATCCGCCTGCCTCTGCCTCCCGAGTGCTGGGATCAAAGGCGTGTGCCACCACCGCCCGGCTAGCTGAGTATATATTAACAAGCACTAATTTACTAATCATTAACAGTCGATAACATCCTGGTGGACTATTTGGAGGGCAGAAGGGGACCAGTGCAAGGCAGGAGAAAAGTGAATGAGCAGGACTGAGCAAAGTAAAATGACATGTATGTGTAAAGATCTCATTATGAAATATTTCATATACTAACTTCAAATTTAATAAATAGAAAAAATAGTATATATAGCATTCCTATTGGAATTGTATATTCTCATTCCATTTACAATTTATTTGGACAATAAATCAAAAGTTTGATCATTCTTTTAATTGGATGAAAACCAATCTGAATTAGAGAAAATAGTATATTAAAAGTAGCTCACAGTACACTAATTCTTTCAATACAAACCTTTTAATGAAATATAAAAAGTTTTAATGAAAATAATATTTGGTGTGTGTTTTATGTTTGTGTATGGGTGCTCACATGCATTGCATGCGTGTGTGTGTGTGTGTGTGTGTGTGTGTGTGTGTGTGTGTTATGCAGTTTGAGGTGTGCATGTTTTCCTTTGTCACCTTATTTCATGAGATGGGTCTCTCTCTGAACCTGGAACTTGTCATTCAAGCTAGACTGGCTAGCCAGCAAACTCTGGGATCTGCATGTCTCCTCTGCCACCACCCTCCATCGCTGGGGTTGTAGATGGATGTTGCTATGCCTGCCTGACTTATGTAGGAGCTAGGATCTACTCTGAGGGCCTCAGGTTCGAATAGTAAACACTTTACCCAGACTGTACATAATACTAGAAGGATAGTTTAAAATTTTACTAGTATGTCTTTGTAACATAACTTCTTTTTTTTTTTGTTTTTATTTTTTTGAGACAGGGTTTCTCTGTGTATCCCTGGCTGTCCTGGACTCACTCTGTAGACCAGGCTGGCCTTGAACTCACAGAGATCCTCCTGCCTCCCGAGTGCTGGGATTAAAGGCGTGTGCCACCATGCCTTGCAACATAACTACTTTAATTGTAGTTACAATTGCATGATTTATTTTTGTTTGTTTGTGAGCTTACTTTTTGTAGTGATGGGGTTTGAATTCAGGGCCTCACACATGAACCTGCTGGGTAAACACTGTCATTGAGCTCTAGTTCCAGTGCTTTGTAAGTACTTGGTAAACTAGTTACTACTGTGTGTCTAAGACTACTTAGTTCAATATCTGATCGTAGGTAGTCATATTTTCCTCTTGTTTTAAAACTTACCTAAGAATTTAGTAGGTAGAGTGTGGTTGCTCTACTATGAGTTTATTTGTATTTAATTGTACAATTTTAATGCTACTTCACCTCAGTACTTGTTTTTCACAAATTGTAAGCCAGTAAGGTACAAATTGCTTACGTTTTATATTCATATGAAACAAATTAATACTAATTTTTATGTTGTTTCTCGTTTCTTTCATCTCTAGGGCAATGTGTTTATGTATTATGGACTGTCTAATTTCTATCAAAATCATCGTCGTTATGTGAAATCTCGAGATGATAGCCAGTTAAATGGAGACCCTAATGCTTTGATTGTAAGTAAGATGATGACATACAGCAGTGTGGCACATGTGAATAAGGAAATATTATTTAGTAAATATTCATTTAGAAATGCTTATGTACTTAATAATCTCACGGGAAATTAAAGTATTACTTGTCTAGTTTCAACAGAAGTTTTTAGTTAAAATGCTTTTTCTGGAATGCCCACAAAATACCGTCTCAATGGCTCTAATTCCTGCTTGTTTCTAGTAGTCACTGGGAGTTTTGGCTTCATCTCTGTCGGTACTGGGGTTTTGATGAGTCTAGCATTCTGGATGTGTAAGTGTGTTCTTTTTGAGTCTATTCATTTTTCTTGTGTAGGTAGCTGTTTTTAATATCTGGGATTATACTTTGAAATTGAATAACTATTCAATTTTTAAACTTGTAGGAAGACTAAGCAGCAAAAATGTAAAGCTTCCAGAATTCACAAGTGTACTTTGTGTGTTTGCAGGGGTAGAACTGTAGGGTATATGTAACAAGCTCCTTTTCTAATGCTTGGTTCTATTTGAGAATCTATGGGTGGTATCTTAATTTCCTGACTGTTGAAATCTCCATAGTAAAATAGTAGTGTTTATTAAAAGTATTTTATATCATAAGTATTTTATGTCATTTTGCTAGTGAGGCAAACATTTAAAGACTGGAGTAGTTTTGCATTTCTTAGAACTTGTGAATCTCTTACAACACATTGTAGAGAGCCAGACAAGAGTGTTGCATACCTGTGATCACAGCACTTTGGAGGTAGAGGCCAGGGGATGTAGAAAAGAATTTTAGCTTAGAGTCATTCAGAAGGAGTTTTATATTTCTGATGTGACAGCTTAGAGGTGAGGATAACTGTCTCTTTTCTGCCTCCATTTCACATTCCTGGTACCTACTCTTGTTTTTTTTTTTTAATTAAAAAAATTTTTTTATTGTTTGGTTTGGCTTTTTGAGACAGGTTTTGTGTGTGTGTGTGTGTGTGTGTGTGTGTGTGTGTGTGCGCGCGCGCGCGCGCGCGCGCGCGCAGCCTTGACTGTCCTGGAACTAGCTTTGTAAAGCAGGCTGGCCTCTATGCCTCCCAAGTGCCCAGTATATCGCTCCAAGCGGTAGAAAGATTGCGCCAGTTAAACTGACAAAGCCAATGAGCCAGTAGTTAGAGTATGACAAAATGTATCTTAGGATGACACGGCTATACCAATATTAGCTGTTATCTTTTTTATTGAAAATTTTTTCTGTATAATCCATTTTTTGATACTGCTAAAGACCAAGATAAAGCTATTATCTTTTTCCCCACTTTTATTGAAAATAGATTCTTTTCTCATAATATGGTTTGATTATGGTTTACCCTCCCTCTATTCCTTCCACTTTCTCCCCATCTCTCCTCCCATCCAGATCCATTCTCTCTGTCTCATTAGAAGACAGGCAGCCTGGCAACCGTGGTAGTGCACACCTTTAATCCCAGTTCTTGGGAGGCAGAGGCAGGTGGATCTCTGAGTTCAGGGCCAGCCTGGTCTACAGAATGAGTTCCAGGACAGCCAGGGCTGTTACACAGAGAAACCTTGTCTCAAAAAAGCCTCCAAAACAAAAACAAACAAACAAAAAAAGACAAACAGACAAATATAAGATAAAACAAAGAGAAGGAAGAGCAAAAAAGCACAAAAGAAGGCACAAGAATCAGAGACCAACTGGCTTATAGACTCAGGAATTCCATAAAAACACTAAACTATCAGCTGTAGTATATATGCAGACCTGTGCATGCACTGTGTGTGCTGCTGTGTTGCTTTAGTGGTATTAATTTAGAGGGGCCTGTGTTTTGGTTTCTTCCATCCCCTCTGACTCTTAGAGTGAAGGAGTACCTTATTGTATTCTGATCATAGTTTCCCTTCCTTCATCTATCTCCTCCTGGATTCTCCACACCTCCCTACTGAGCCAACTCCACTCCTTTCTCTCTCTCTCTCTCTCTCTCTCTCTCTCTCTCTCTTTAGAAAACAAACAAATAAAAAGCATGCCAGAATAAAATAAACGAAAAACACGAAAAACACCTACACATATAGATAAATACGCACATATAACATAAAAACACAAAATTGGAAGCCATAATATGTAAGTAAAACATAGTAAGGTTAAAAAAATGCTCAAAGCATTATGGGACAAAAAAATCTCGAAAAATACCATTGAGTTTGTTCTGTGTTGGCATCTATTGCACAGCATGGGGCTCTCCCTTAAGTGTGGTTTACGTGCCCATTGAGACTTCGTTGGAGAAAACTAAGTTTTCCTTTGGGAACATTTGATAATTGGAGATAGTTTCTGGGTTAGGGATGAGGCTGTACCCACTTCCTCTCTCAGCACTAGGACCCCATCTGACTTGAACCTGCGTAGGCCTTGTGCATATGCTGCCACAGTCTCTGTGAGTGCATACTCACGTCTGCATGTCTAGAAGGCACTGTTTCCTTGATGTCTTCTATCACTACTGGCTCTTACAGTGTTTATGCCTCTTCTTCCCCATAGTTCTCTGAGCCCTGAGGGGAAGGATTTGATGGAGACATCCATTTAAGACCGAGTCTTCTAAGTTCTCTCACTCTCAGCCCATTGTCTAGTTGTAGTAGTTCCCAGGTACTACAGGAGAAAGCTTCTCTGATGATGAGACACAGACGTGATTCCCAGACTGATATGCCCAACCCTTTTGCTGAAATCAGTTTTCTTCAAAATACTCAGAACACTGAAGAGATATTATGAGCCCTCTTTCATATTTTTTTCTGTTTTCTGGGGGAAAAATGTCCTCTTAGTATAAACACAGAGTACAGATACAAGCCAAAGTTAAGTCAGTAGACGAACAGCCCAAGAGGTTAACGAGAGAGAGAGAGAGAGAGAGAGAGAGAGAGAGAGAGAGAGAGTATGTGTGTGTATTACATATATAAAGTAAGTTTCAAATTGAGATTACCTTGATTTGTTAATTTTTTTTTAATTGGATTACTCTGGCCTCTCAGAAGTGCTAAGGCCTATCTTTCAGATACACTCTTCGACTGTTCCCTGTCCTTGACATCTTTAGTAAATAATGAGTCAAGACCAAGTCTGAAGGGCAGGTACATGCTCTGCTTTGCCAGCATCCTTCCAATTTAAAAATTGGTATAGTCTGCTTTAGATTATTCCTTGCTTTCTTTTTTTTAAACATGAGATTTAACCCTAAGTTACAAAATTTGAAGTGTTAGATGTATTCATTTTGTAAGTGAGGCCAAATTTATCAAGGAGCTTGTCCAAGAAGCTAGATTGTCTAGTGTCTTTATTCCCAGGTTACTATGCTCTTTATTGTGTATCACAGCTGGATTGATAACAGATCATTTAATTTTTGTCAATCAGAAATCTTTGTGGTTGTGCTTTCTATGTTATAAAACATCAAAATATTAATTTGCTAAATCATATATAGCTATGTACAGGTGAGCAAACATTTATTTTAAAAGTACTATAATAAAGAATATTTTGAGTATTTAAATGTGGTGTTAGTTTAGAGCTTGTTTTCTTTACAGACTCATATACTTTATGAGTGGGGAAAATACAAGGCCTGAATTTTTAATTAGGAGTAGCTCATCATTTTTCCAGAGATAGATGATAATTTCTCTCTTTTTTTTCCTTCTGAAAACCCAGAATCCAAGTAAGGAATGTGAACCTTATCGAAGAAATGAAGACAAACCAATAGCTCCATGTGGAGCTATTGCCAACAGCATGTTTAATGGTATGCTAGACATAAACATCTGTGAAGATGGATGATTAGGAAACCATGTGCAGTTAGGAAACTATGTAATAGTCTAGTAATATGAATGGAATTAGGAAATTTACCTGCAAGAAAAGTGCTCAGATAATGAATGGGATTTTAATATGCTATGGCTTCCCTTTGAGCGTTCTTTTATGAGAATAGATTTTTTTCTTTTTTTTGTTGTTTTTTTGAGATGGGTTTTGTAACATTTTTATTTATAAATACTTATATTTATTAATACTTAACAAACATCTACAAAATACCTAAATCCTATAACCTAAAACTTACAGTCTATAACCTATAATCTAAGAACACCCTAATATCTAAGAACATTCTAATACCTATCTAAAACCACTTAACTAACACTATTTTAACTTTCTTTAGAGGATATTAATATTCTTTTTTTTAAACATTTATTTCTTTGAATTACATCTCAGTCATAGTCCCCTCTTTCTCCCCCTCCTGGTCCCACCCTCGTTCCCTCCTCCTCACACTCCTATCTGCTTTTCTGCTTTTTTTTTTTTTTTTAATTTAAGGTGTATATTTTCCCCCTCATAGCTTCTTTTAGTTCAATAAATGACTCTTTTTCTAATAACAATAAATACAATACAAAACAATAAGAACAATTAGGCAACAATTATGAAAATTATAAGGTATAACAAACATTCCCAATGTCCAGTCCATATGTATTTGGCAACTGATATTAATATTCTATTATCTATCTATCTTGATGAGTTTAAAGTTCTATACCTCACTTTCCATCCTAACTTGCATTACCAACTTAAAAACATGTTCTTAGACCTAGAACATCCTTTTAATTCCTAAACAACTTAAAATTTAACTGTGAGACTATACCTATCTAGTCTGCAACCACGTCAGAGACCTGAGAAGGTTAAATAAATATATTTGAATATATAGGAAGTGAAGAGCCAGCAGCTTCCAAAACATAAGAAATGTCAGACAGCTGGCTGCCTGGACAGCCCCCAGTTTCTCTCAATACATGGGAGTGTCTATCTTCAGCCTTTTGGCCCAGTATCTCTGAGAGACATTAATTATAAGGCAGGAATTATGAAGGACTAGCTCTGTCTAGGCAGAGCTAGGCTGTCAACTTACCTGCCTCCAAGTTTTGTCCTTTTTGGACAACATTCTGTCTACAGTTGAAGCAAAGGCTTTCCTTTGCTCAGTGACAAGCCTGCCACTAATGCAGCCATCTCTGGATGATTCTTTAATGTTCATCATCTACTATTTGGAGTAGAATGGGGGGATATTAATATTCTTAGTGTAGGTCTGTGCAGGGTGACTTGGTTTATGAAAGTCCCATCAGGTAGTATCTTTTAAGCTTAAAGTCCATTGGGCCTTACTTTGCTAGTTTGCAAAGCCAGTTTATATCAGCCACCAAATTATGGCTGATTTATAAAGTCCGTCTGTCCCAACTGCCAAACTGAGGCGGGCTTTTTCCATCAGTTGACACCTCCACGATCTCCTTGGTCCAGGCAAGCCTCTCCTAGTGGCTTCCAAACTCCCCTCGCCTCGCTCACTTTTTTGGAACTCTGGGTCCCCAAGACAGACACCTTCAAGGAACTCTCTCAGCAGGTTTTATGCCATGCCTTTGCCTTGGGCTACCACAGCCTAAAATCTGTTACTGGCGTACTTTGATATGCACTTCTCCAGCGTGTCTTCTCAGTCGGTGAGGGCAGGAGGAAGAGAGGTGGGGTAGAATTCTCTGGCTTATATATTGCCTTAAATCTTAATCCTTGGCACTCTTTAGGGTCCACGAGATTTCTCACAATGTCCAGCAGTCTTGTTGCTTCTCATGACAACTGACATCATCGGCATAACTTGCATGGTTTCTTACACATGCCCCTTCAACAGGTCATATCATCCAGCCACAACCGAGCTTTATCCATTTCAACAAACCAAAGGGACACCAAGCTTTTCTTATGTGCTGCCAGATGCTAATCTGAACTGGCTACTAATTTCACTAAAGAGACCTAACTTCTACCACAGGGTTTCTCTGTATAGCCCTGGCTGCCTTGGAACTTATTATATAGCCAGACTGGCCTTGAACTCACAAAAATCTTCCTGCCTCTGCCACACCCAGCCCAAGAATAGATTTCTATCTCTGAGAAGAAAATAGAATCTTCCAATTTCTTATAAGAAAGTAAAAATCATGGAGTCACTTCACTAATTTATACCATTAAAAGGAGTCACAGTTGATCCTTTTTTTTAATGTTTATTTATTACTTCAGGTTACATCTCTATCACGGTACCCTCTTTCCACCCCTCCCATTCCTGCCCTCCTACCCTCTACCCCCTATCCCTTCCATCCCACTCCTCTGGAGTGGAGTGTCCCTACATATCAGCCCCCCGCCCCAGTTCAGCAGTTATATGAGGGTCAAGAGAGCCCCCTCATACACTGGGGGCCTACAGGGCAGCACCACCAGGGCAAAGTATTTCATTGACAGGTAATAAAGTCTATGTTTCTGTTCCCTTAGGCACATTGGCTGTAGTATAGTTATCCTGTACTATATGGCTAAAATCCGATTATAAGTGAATAGAGGCCATGTGCATCCTTCTGAGTCTGGGTTAGCTCTCTCAGGATGAGCTTATCTAGTTCCATCCAATTGGCTGCAAATTGCATGATTTCGTTGTTTCTGATAGCTGAGTAGTAGTCCATTGTGTAGATGTACCACAATTTTTTAATCCACTCTTCGGTTGAGGGACATCTGTGTTGTTTCCACTTTCTAGCTATTACAAATAAAGCTGCTATGAACAAGGAAATGTCTTTGTGGTTTGGTGAGGAATAATTTGGATGTATACCCAGAAGTGGTATGGCTGGGTCTTGGGAGAGCTATTCCAAGTTTTCTATGATATCGCCAGACTGTCTCTCAGCCCTTAGGGATTCCTACTTTGTGAATTCTGTTTAGCTCTGTTCCTCATTTTTTGATTGGATTATTTTGTTTCTTGGCATTTAATTTCTTGAGTTCTTTGTAAATTTTGGATATTAGCCCTCTGTCAGATGTGGGGTTGGTGAAGATCTTTTTCCAATCTGTAGGCTGCCGTTTTGTTTGAATGACAGTGTCTTTTGCCTTACAGAAGCTTTTCAGTTTCATGAGGTCCCATTTATTGATTGTTGGTCTTAGGTCCTGAGCTGTTGGTGTTCTGTTCAGGAAGTTGTCACCTGTGCCAATGAGTTCAAGGGTTCTCCCCACTTTCTCTTCTAGTAGATTTAGTATGTCAGGCCTTATGTTAAGGTCTTTGATCCACTTGGACTTAAGTTTTGTGCAAGGTGATAAGTATGGGTCGAATTTCATTCTTTTACATGTGGACATCTAGTTAGACCAGCACCATTTGCTGAAGATGCTGTCCTTTTTCCATTGTACGGTTTTGGCTTCTTTGTCAAAAATTAAGTGACCATAGGTGTGTGGGTTCATTTCTGGGTCCTCAATTTGATTCCATTGATCCACTGGTCTGTTTCTATACCAGTACCATACTGTTTTTTACACTTGATGTCTTAGATATGCATTGTCTGATAGAAATATAGTTTGAACCATAAGTACAAACTATTTCAAATTTTCTAGTACTTCTATTAAAAACCCTCAAAGGAAACAAGTAAAATTAACTTGAATAATTTATTTAATCCAGTCTGCCAAAACTATCATTTAAGCACTACTGAAATATTTTGTATTTACACTAATTCCCTGATTTCTAATGTGCATATTACATATTCAATAGGACTTGTTCATTTTACCAACCGTGTTTCAAGAGCTGACATGTGTGATTTCCAAGTACAGAAAAATGGATAAGGCAGGAGCTGTTAGGAGTGCAGCAGTAGCTAAAGAAAGAGAAGAGAAGGCTGCCACTGCAGTTTTATTTGGATTAAATTAAAAATCTTGGTCTTTTCACATGTCAGCTAGTCATTCAGGAAAGTGACCTAGATCGATAGTAACTATCTAACTATCCATCTAACTATCTAGAATTCTAAAGTTGCAAAAGTTAATTCATTTCTGAATAAAGGGTACCTGTTAACCCCTCTCTGTCAACTACTTTTGTAAGAAATCCTAGACTCTCATTTCTCATAGAGTAAATCAGATGCTATGGATTTTTAGTGGATGATAGTAATATCTTCCATTTCTTGTGCTTAGATACATTAGAATTGTTTCTGGTTGCCAATGAATCTAATCCCACACCTACACCAATTCCTTTGAAGAAAAAAGGTATTGCTTGGTGGACAGATAAAAATGTGAAATTCAGAAATCCATCTGGAAAAGAAAGCCTAAAAGAAAAATTTAAAGGTAAAGCATGACCAGTATTCCCTCATATCTAAAACCTAGTTGTTTTAGTAAGGTAACCTAAATTGTTTATTTTTTAGCATCTAACTTCTTTTTAATGAAAGCATTTTCTTTCTCAACATTATACCAAGTTATGTAAATATTCAGATGAACTAAAATTATAAAGGAAATCTGTTCTTTTAATTGTGATTTGGATTTCTCTGATGTTTTCAGCTGTAATTCTTACAAACTGCAACAGAGCTTGTTTTAGCAAGCCCCTATTATAATCCAGATCTGTTTTTGTTTCTATGTTGCCTTAGTTTCATAATGCAATATTTCTTTTTAAAATTTATTTTTACATTTACTTATGTATTTCTATATTTATTTATTTTGTATGTGTGTGTACAAGCATATGTGTATATATATGAATGTGCCATAGTGCATGTGTGGAAGTCAGAGAACAGCTTGTGGGAATCTGTTGTTTCCTTTTTCCATGTGGGTCCTGGGGATTGAACTCAGTTCCTCAGACTTGGTAGCAAGTGTCATTACCTGCCAAGCCATCTCACTGGCCCATATTTTGTTTAATATTTTTTTTTTTTTTGGTTAAGTAATCTGCCTTTTCCTCTGTATTCCTTTTTGTATTCTCTTGAGATACCAACTATCTTTTTTTTTTCTGGCTTGCACTTTTTTTTTTTTTAACTATCTGTTTTAGTTTTTGTTATATATAGAATTGGTTTCTTTTTAGATTCTTAAGATATCTTTAGGATATGGATATATAAATACATTTGAAAATAAGAAAATATTTAAATTGTGTTTTGTGCTTTTTATTTTTTTAGTGCTGTGACTTTTCAGTGAAGCTTTATAAAATTGAATGTTTTGTTTTCTCATCTCTTTCCTTCCCCAACTTATCTTTAAGATACAACAAAGCCGGTAAATTGGCATAAACCAGTATATGAGCTAGACCCTGATGATGATACTAATAATGGATTCATAAATGAAGACTTTATTGTTTGGATGCGTACTGCAGCGTTACCTACTTTTCGTAAGTTATATCGCCTTATAGAACGGAGAGATGATTTACATCCAACATTACCAGCTGGACAATACTATTTGAACATCACATACAGTATCCTTTTATTTTTTGGTTATATGTACACATGGAAGAGTTTCATTGCCTTATGTCAGTTATGTGCTCTAGATTTATTTATTTTCTGGTATTGGTAATTGAATGTAGGGTCTCACACTTCCATTTCTGCACAGATATCAAGCCTTATTTTTTTAATTTCAAAGATCTTTATTGTTATGTATTCATGTATGATATATGTACATGTGCCAAGGTACATCTGTAGTGATAAGAGTACAACATGGTGAAGTTGATTTTTCTCCTGTTATCTTTTATATGGATTTCAGGAATTGAACTCAAATCATTAGGCTTGCACAGCAAGTGGCTTTACCCACTGGCCGTCTCTCTGGTCCAGAAGCAATCCTTTACAAGAAGGAAATACTGGGCAGTTCTTTTTTTCCCTTAACAAAGTTCAGTGTTTTAAAGTATTGTGCCCATAATTTATGTATACATTGAGTATAAAGATTCCTAAATATTAGTATTTTATTGTGTGTTGGATCTTTGCACTTTTTATTATCCGAATAAGCCATAAGTATATTCTTTTTTTGTTTGTTTGTTTGAGATAAGGTCTCATTATATATCCCTGGATGGCCTAGAGTCCTCGATATCTATGTAGAATAGACTGACTTCAAACAAAATCACCTGCCTCTGCCTCAGGATGCTGAGTTTAAAGGTGTGCATTGCCATGCCTAGCCTACGTTTTTTTGTTGTTTGTTTTTTTCTAGTTTGAGTTGGATAGTAAATTATTAAATGGTTAATAAGCCAATTTTCAAAATAAAAATTACCTTTGATTCTCAGACTCTTGGTTATATAATTGAATGTGGCCCAGCAGTGGCTGACTGAAAGCAACAATGGCTTTGAAACTGTGCCCATTTAGGAACAGTTTTGATACATAGACTCACTTTAGGTGCTGCTGTAAAGACCCATTATTTTGATAGGATACCCAAAATATAAAGCAGCACTCAGAGTTCGCTTCTAAAAAGATGCAGTAAAGAATAGTGGCACATTGCAGTATGTAGCGTAATGTAGACCTTGGAAGAGGGAGGTCTGGAGCACTGGGAACTTCATAGGTGGCAGACAGTTCTCAGTTCAGGGAGTCTACAGCAGGGTCCCAAGGACTGAGAGCACCTTCAGGAAGAATGCAAGATATCTAAAAAACTGACAGTTCAGCAATACAGGAACCTGGGGCCTATAAGACATCAGGAGTTGTCTGTAAGAGTGCAAGAAAGGAGGGAATGAAGAGCAGAGTTGACTGAAGTTAAAGCAGAAGCCCATGCTTTTAGAGGAAGAGGAGAAAGGAGGAACATAATTGATTTGATACTGTATCTGGTCATTGAAATAGTGGATTAAATAACATTGACTCCTGCCTCAGGTTAAGATTGATTTCAACAGTTAGAACAGAGCCTGTTCATACCCGCAGACTGGTCCTTTTGAAATTTCAGTTCATATTTTTATTTTAGTCTTGTCTTCTCTGTTCTTCTCAGCATCCTATAATGGGCTATGTAAATAGTTCATCCAACACACTGGTGTCTTTTATCTCATTAACCAGTCAGTTTTGACTTCTCCGCTGTCTGAGCTGTTAATTGTTTGACATCATGAGTTTTGTTATTGTTCCAAATGTGCCAGCTAAAACTTGGGCATCATGTTTTGTGACCCTCTACCTAGAGTACTCTCTGTCCTGTGGCTGTTGGGGTCTGAAAATCCAAAAAAACCTAAGCAGTCAAGAGTCCAGCAAAGCAAGATCTTTATTTGAATTAGGCAGCAAAAACTGACTAAGTCAGGGACAACAGCACAGACAGACTCAGGAGCAGACTGCCTCTTCGCATGTTCTTCTTTGTAGGTATTTAAGCAGATGAAAATTTATTGTACTCAGGCTGCTACTTGATCAATCAAGGCTGCAGAATAGGACTTGAGAGCTGAACTTCAACCCTGAGCCAGAATGGTACGGAGTTTTTAAGTTCCAAAATGACAAACATTATGCCATGTTACACTCATAATTTTTATCAGTGAGAATCATGGTTTGTTTTTTCATAGTTAGGAACAATCACGATATTTTGGGGAACAAAAGAGTAAGGAGGACATTGGCAACCATCTGGAAAGCTCCTCCAGAGCCTTAGAACTTGAACTTAATTTCACCTTATGATCAAAATGGAGTCTGAGAACAAAATGGCAAAATAAGTCTCATTTGTTTGAACCTGACATAGCTATGTGCTTAAACATGCTCTTTGAACTTAAGACTTCTGATTCTTTTCTGCTTGCATCTTGTCTATCAACATCCTGTGTGGCCATCATTGTTGCTTATCTGACATTTTTTCCCATAGTGCATGGACTTTGAAGCCTTTAGTCCTTCTTAGGTAACAGAGTAAAACTATCCAAGATACTGTGTTTTATTGTTTTGGTAAGACACTTTGGCTTTTACTAGTAACATAGTTTCATTAGATCAAGTCTGTAGATATTTATCAGGGGTAGATTGCTTTGCCCTGAATTCAGTGTCTAGTACTACATAGAGAAAAATTTCTAAATTAGTTTTTAAAGTTAGTTTTATTTGCAGTACATAGTAGCATGTGCCTTTAATCCCAGCACTTGGGAGGCAGCGGCAGGCTGATTTTTTTATGTCTTCAAGGCCAGCATTTTCTACATAGTTAGTTCCAGGACATCCAGACATCCAGAGCTGCATAGTGAGACCCTCTCTCAAAAACAACAACAAAATGTAGCTTTATTTATTCACCCTATCTATCTATCTATCTGTCTGTCTGTCTGTCTGTCTGTCTGTCTGTCTGTCTGTCTGTCTCTCTCTCTCTCTCTCTCTCTATCTATCTATCCATCCATCATCATGGTTCAGTTATGGTTTAGAATATACAAGCAAGGTACCCATGTATCAGAATTATATAAATTATACGTAATTAAGTTAAATGTTAACTTTAAAACTTGTGTTTTAAACATCAAGGAACCAGACAGAAAGTCTTCCTATACCCTCATCAGATTACCCTGTACATTCTTTTGATGGACGAAAACGGATGATCTTGAGCACTATTTCATGGATGGGAGGAAAAAATCCATTTTTGGGAATTGCTTACATCACTATTGGATCCATCTCCTTCCTTCTGGGAGTCATACTGCTAGTAATTAATCATAAATATAGAAACAGTAGTAATACTGCTGACATTACCATTTAATTTTATATTCTGAAAACAAATCTACTGCATGTGCATCAGGCCAGTCCTGTTCAACCTAGCTTTTGAATGCTAATGTCTGGTTAGTATGTCATTTTGAAGTTGGCACATAACTTAAAAAAAAAACTGCCTTTATTCTTTGCTTCTTACATATGAATGACTTATGAAAATATTTGACGGGTACAAAAATTAGCTATATTGATCATATCAATATTGTAACTGCTAAAATGGCATTCTAATGTCTGCTTTTTATTGGGGCAGGCCATGTGATGCATAGAGCCTCTTTCATGTGAAATGAGCCTACTGCTTAAACTGTTTATGCCATGTTGATAACATTATATTGGCATGATGCTGTATATGTATGCCTACTCTGTGAAGAAAGGGATTATGAGATGTATGAGTGTAATGACTTGCTAACCTTTCAGAATTTGGTTACAGTTCAGATTGAAGAAAGACTAAATATGAATAAAACACTTCATCATTTTCATGTGTCATGTGTAAAGGCTTACAATCCCTCCTTGTTGAGGTGGTTCTTGTGTTTCTCTACTGCAATTCTTTCATAATGACTTTGATTTCAGATCTTAGCTTGTCCAGCATAAAATTAACATCTAGAGATGTCAGGTAGGTCTTGGATAGAATTTTAAATTCCTTTTCATTTTTCTATAATATTGTATTCTGGAGTCCCAAGCTACTTGAAATGCTTGTATGTGATGATTTCCCTGGAAGCTTATACTTCATAAGGGAATAAAGAATATAGGTGAGATGGCAAATCCTCATCCTCTGCCTCAACTGTAACCTAGATGTAAATGTTCAAAGGCGACTGTTTTCATTATTGTGGTGTGTAGTGTTAAGATGATTGCTTCTGCCTTAGAAATACCTCAAGCTGTTCTTTTTAGCAGGTAAGTGTTTTGACTTAGTACTAATATTATATCCCAGAAAAATTTGAAATCCTAATTCCTTCCATATTCCATTAAATTTTTGCATACAGGTCAAACAAATGTGGATATATAAACACATTCTCTTTAATGAAGGTAATGTTTTGATTAGATATACCTTAAAAAGATGTTCCATACACTTCCTACTTAAATTCTGGAGGATTTAGAGTATGTACATGATAAAAAAAAAAGATTAGAATATATCTGGTTGAAGTTACTTTATTTTCTAACTAGAATTATTTTAATATTTCTTTGTTGAATAAGTGCTGTAATTTGTTTGCTATGAAACTTATTCCTAAAGTGAATATAAGTTATTTTTCTACATGCATGAAAATGTGTGTATTAATCAGAGTTGACTTCATTGCATTGAAATTACTTAATTGTTTTTACCTAAAGTAACTCATATTTATGTAGTAGAATGCTTGTATTTTCAAACTTTGTAATGATTTCCTTTGATTATATTTTAAATCAAATGGTCTGGGCAGTGTATCAACTTAGATTAATATGTGCTTAAAAACAAAAAAATGCAATGGTTCATAGTAGAAATGTGCCACACTTAAGCTTTGTATGAAATGAAATTCTATTAAAAGAGCTTGTAATTCATGGTGACTCTTATAAGAATACTACTTGCATAGGTTACTTGATTTATGGATGTACTAAAATTTCTTCTTTCTCTGAAACTATTCTTTTGTCAATCATTCAGAATGCTGTTGCTCTGAAAAGTGTCCCTCTTGTATATGATGTTCAGTTTATTTGGTAATTCTTCATAAGATGTGGGATGTTTCTGCCAGGTTTTCCAGAGTAAGTGCTGTTGAAAGAGGACTACTAGCCTACATCTCTTTCTCTAACTGGGGACCACAGGGTCTGCCGAAGGAAAACTGAAAAGGGCTAACACTTGCACATCTTGGAGAAGATGGAATCTTTACAAGTACAACTGAAGCTTGATCTATTTTACAATTGCATTGATGCTATCATCTTCTCAGGTTCCTGTGTTTTGAAATCAACTCCTGTTATATATGTGAAGCATATGGAACATTTATATTTAAGAAAATTTGATGTCATTATGGCATCTAAGTAGAAGGTTTAGAAAAATGCATTAATTTGCAAGTATTTTGGCATGTGAAATTTTCCAACTGAAAAAAAAATTATTCAGTAAGCAAAAGCTAGGATGTATCATTGAAATCTTAAGGCAGTTTAAAATAAACTAGAGAAAATAACTTCTAATAGAGAATAATCCAATTAAGAGTCAAGTGAATGTTATTTATTGGATAGTGACAAAGTTAATTTGTAACTTTAGTTATTAAAAGTTAACATTCTGTTAGGATGTTTTGTATTAATAAAAGTGAACAAAATTAGATGTGCTGTTTAAGTGTCTTACTAAAATAACAGTGCCCCTTTGTTCTTACTAATACTTAGTGTTCAATTTTAACCCAGGCTTAGTGAGTCCAAATGCACATGTGCTGTTGGTAAAATACCATCAGTTGTTAAATTATTATGTTTGTATTTATTAATCGCTCACAACTTGCTCATGAGACTTATTTATGTTACTGAGGAGCATCTGTTCTTACCAGGAAGTGGTGAGACCGTTACAGTTCTAGGCAGACTGGCTAAAGTTGGTGTTAAATCCAGGGGAATAGACCATGAGAGCAATGAAGCCAAGCAGGCAGGAAGTGAAATCCCTGACACAAGGAGGAGGTGGGGCTTAGGAAAGCTGCTCAACCTGCTGTTCCTGTCTGTAAGGAAACACTGCCTGAGGGCTAGTACATGCCCTCTAAGTTGCAAAGGTTTGTTCTTGTAAAAATGGTAGTTTTAAGTGTGAAGGAGGCAAATGTGCTGCTGTTACAAAGTTTTGATATATAAATGCCTGTTGTAGAGTTTGAATGATTTAATAAAGTATTTTAAAGCCCACTTCGGCCCATGCACCCATCAGTCAGTAAATGCAAAAAGCACATTTTCTTCATGTCATTTAAAAATTTTAAATAAATATATTGTCTAAAACCAAATGAGATGATGGTGACCTTATTTGCACACACACATATACATACATACATATATACATACATATATTAAAGTAAGATATGTACAGTTTTCACAAATAGTTATTCTTAATCCATTATGATGAAAAAGAATAATCCTTAACACAATTTTCCTTTCATCCCCAGAGACTCACTCGTAAACACACTAAATAAATGTATTTTTGACCTTCAAATTTCACTAATAGCTTGACTACACATACCATTTCAGGTTAAAAACAATTTTCTCTCTACTACTTTTAATGAATCTGATCTTAGATGCTGACTTTCTCAGTTTGTTCTGTAGTTGTCCTTTGTATGTTTGCTGTGTAGGTGCTGTCGTTTCTCCTGTATAGAATTCAGTCTGATCGTCCAGTACCATCTTCCTTCTCTTAAATTAATAATACATATTTATAAAAATTAATTTCTAAAACTTTCATTTCTATTGTTTCTAGAATATTCATAGATGGAACAGCCTGCTTTTTTGGTGAATATGTTTTGATATGTGTTAGTCTTTGTGTGTGTGTGTGTGTGTGTGTGTGTGTGTGTTCCTGTCTTCAGTTTCAGTTTCTGGCTTTTCCAATCTTTCTACCCTAACTTCCATGATGGTCCCCATCTTGTTGGGGGTGATGTAGACGTCTAATAATTTTTTCCTGAACATTCTATTGACATTTACTGTCTGCATTGATCAGTTGTTAGTTTCTGTGTTAACCACCATCCACTGTGTGAAGAAAGTTCTCTGATTAGCAGCAATAATCTGTGGGTATAGAAATAGAAATTTCAAATACAGTTTGATTCTGTGTCCCTTTAGCAGAACAATAGTAGTAGGTTACTCCTGGGGTTTGTGAGCTCCTCAGCCATAGCTTTGACAAGATATGCAGTTTGGCTGAGAATAATGTCTTAGAGAATTGATGTATTTGTTTTGTTCATTTCTTCAACTGGCCTTTTCAGGCCCATCCTTGAACTTATACTTTGCTGTAACTTTGCTCCATATCTAAGTTTCTGAGGGCCTGTGAATTAACAGGCATGCTTCATACTGATTCTGTCCTGCAGCTTATTTAGATTACAGCTTCCTCTGTCCATTTTAATTACAGTACTTCCACAAATTTGTTGAAATTTGCTTATCTCTGTGTCTTTATTTGGGGCTTAAATTTTTTTTTAAACTGACCTTTTGGTAAACATTACTTTTTTCCTGCTTTGTTTACTTCTGTGAATTTTAACACCATGATAGGATAACAAACAGGTCCATTTTGTCCAATAAACTCTTGTGAACCATCTCTTTACTGTACCCTTTTCCCTGGAAACCACTGATAAGTCCTGTACCTACATAGTTTAATATAATATAATATTCTGCAATATTATAAATAGCGTCATACCATATGCATATTTTGAAGCTATTTTAATGACATTTTGAGGAGGGAGAAACTCTTGATGTCAGTCGGTCAGTACACCATCTTTGCTGTCCTTGGTAATGAAGAAAATGAACTCACTCTTAGATTTTTCCAAGACTAATATGCTACTTTGTTTCAGGCCCCAGAAATGTAGAAATACAGTTTTACAAATTTCTGTCAAATTATATCTGAGCTTCTTCATCTCCCCGCTTTGAGAACCAGTGTTCTATAATAATTCCTGAAGTGTTTTCTTTCAATTTCACTTGTAAAACAATGATTTGTTTTTTTTTCATTTCCAATTTAAATTCAGCCTTTTAATGTCAAAATTGCACTGCATTCTCCTCATTGACACTTATCTGAAAGATTCAGTAGAAAGTATAGAAGCAGATTCAACTGAGAAAATGCCCCTACCAGACTGGCTTGTGGGTATTTTTTGTTGTTGTTTGTTTATTTATTACTTCAGGTTACATCTCCATCACAGTAACCTCTTTCCAACCCTCCCAGTCCTACCCTCCCACCATCAACCCCCTATCCTATCCCACTCTCCAGTCCCCCTGTCCCAGTTCAGCAGTCATATGAGGGCCACGAGCCTCCTCATACACTAGAGGCCTACAAGGCAGCACCACTAGGACAAAGTATCACATTGACAGGTAAAGTCTATGTTCCTGATCCCTTTGGTGCATTGGCTGTAGTATAGTTATCCTGTACTGTCGCGTCCCCCCTTGTCCAGCAAGGAATGACGCAACTCATAAAACTCTTCTCCAGCAGTTTATTCAGGTCCCTTGAAAACAGTCTTCCGAAATAAAGGGGCAGACCCAACCCACAGGCTAAATACTAATTAAACAGCCAGTCAAGTAAAGCCAAGTGGTGCTATCTTAGAGGTCTACGTATGCGGAAGCAAGCCAGATCAGCAGTCTTTGCCAAATATGAACTTATTATCATAAAGAGCACTCACCATCGGGCTGGTGGAAGGCGGAGACCAGCGCCATCTTTAGGGCGTGGCACTTCGCAGCTCTCTACAGTTCCTCCTTTTTTATTTTTTCTAAAGTTGGTAAAAGTCCCTGGAAAGGCTTCGCAATCCCTCTATCTGGGGATCTCACGGTGGGCCTGAGCCTGTAGGAGGGCGGTGCTCAAACTCTTACCCGTCTCTGGGTCATCCTCCCCACTCGGGACTGCCCTGTCTTAGGTGGCCGAGACTTACCCGTCAACTCCGTCACTGACTTACCAGACCCTAATATCCGTGGAACGAATTCCTCAGTGGGCAGGGACTATGCTTAGTGAAGATTTACTTCACGGCAGCAAGCCATGCCTGAGGGGACTGGCCCGCCTCAATGGCGACAAGGGCTTGTATAATCATGGCTGCATTACGCTTTTGTGTGGCTCTCATTTTGTAGATGCACCATAGGCAAACCAGAGAGGCTAGCATCATTAGTATCACCAAAGAGCCTACGCCCGCCCACTCCTTAAGATGATCCATAGCCGTCTGTATCCAAGAAGTCAAGCCAGTAGCCAGGCTCAGATCCACCCGAGTGGAGTTGATGTGGATGATTGTCGCTCTCAGCTCTCTCATCAAATTTTCAAATTCAGCCGACCAATCCTGTAAGAGGAACTTTGACAATTGTCTGGACAAATTAGCAGCTTTTGTATAATTTTGATATTGCACGGAAGTAACACACAAACCTTGCAATTTCCACTCACACCCCAACTGTGCTAGTTGCCGAAGAGAATCAATCTGTTCTTGTATTAAATCTATACGTTGATTAACTATCATAAGACTTCCTTTGAGATGAGAATTCATAGAGGCCTGAGTATCCAATGCCTGTGCCACAGTGGCTGAGATGTTATTCAGGGCATTGGCAGTCTGTATAGAACTAGACAAGGCGATAGCTGAGGCAGTAGCTCCCACAGCAGCAACAGTGATAGCAGTAACAATAGCTGCAGTGATGCCAAAATCTCTTTTAAATCTGAATAGCATCATGGTATTAGGAGCCTCTACAGGAACTGGCACATATCGAGGCATTCTAGTCACCACAGCCACAGGAAAGGCTGTGGCATTCCAGCATAGGGCATAAAAACATGTGCCTGGAGTGCATACTAACTTTTCTTCACCTAAGGATGCACTCCCATTACTTACAATCCACAGAAAAGGAGGCCAGAGACATACTGGCGAAGCTGAAAAGCTCTTGTTGCGATAAGAATGAAACAAAGAATTCCAAGTACCAGAGCCACTACCGCTAGAGAAATCCAATCTGGTAGCAGACCCTAGGGAAAAATTACCTCTTTGATAAATTCCTCCTCCAAGCATAATGACAGGTCCCAAGTCCATGCAACTTCCATTTACTCCACACAAAAGCCACAAATCAAAAGGATTGGTGGCAGTCTGTTGAGGATCCCTAGTAGATATATCAAGCATTCCTGTACAAGACTTATTCACTATATTACTAATCATGGGGATAAAGGAAAAATAATCTTGTTGAACCCAAACTGCTCTGCGCTCCTGACATCCAGTCCAGGGAAAAGGTCCTTCCTCTCCTGTGGATCCTTTACAAAAAGGTGCCCAGCGTGGCTGTTTGGGGGGGTTCCGGTCAGAGACTCGTGTGGGCCACCATCCTTCAAGACGAAAACCATTGCCTGAAAACAAACCACCACTCCTACCCCCAAACCTCAGTTGTGGTAAAAAATCTGCTGACTGCTGAGACAATTTAATGCATTTTGTATCATCTGACCTATTGAAGCTCATTAAAAAGCACAATCTACCCTTCAAGCTGACATTTCAATATTGCCCAGTCATCTACAGTGCCACACAAAATCTTAATTTGATAACTGGAATAAGGCACTATTATACTGGCAGGAGCAACTCCAAAAGACTGCAAGCATTGTTGGATACCATTCAAGGCTAAAGCAGCAAGTGCAGTGGGATAATGTTCTATTCTGTTCTTACTTGTGTCCACATCCCCAGGCAGAAAGATCTCCCTACTTTCAGGGACTGAACTGGCTGCTCTGTCTGAGTGGCTTCTGGATATGGGGGAGGAGTTGAAGGCGCCATGGCAACGGCTTTGTTTACACCAACTGCCACCAGCGTGGCTGAAGGCTCTGTAGCGACGACTCCGCCCACTCCGACTGCTGCTGACGCTGACGTGTCAGGCGCCATGGCAACAGCTCCTCCCACACTGACTGCCGCCGATACGCCCTTCTGTTTTACTTTTTTCTTTTCCTTTTTTCTAATAACAGTCCTCTCCAACTGTTCTATTAGAGCGTGTAGCTCTCCTTCAGAATCCGTGCTTTCTGAGTCCTCTAAATCTCTAAAATCTCTAAAATTTCTAAGATCGGGATAGAGAGGAACTTTCTTTTTGTCTTCCTTTTCACTGTCTGCCTGCTCAAATTTTTCGCCTTTGTTACTTCCCTTTTCACTGTCTGCCTGCTCAGATCTCTCCCCTTGTAGCAGTTCCAAAGCTGATTCTCCCTCTTTGATTGCATTACAACACCTCTGATCTTCTAAACAACTCCTCACCATTTTCCAAATCGGTCTTACTCCATGCTTCAGAGTCCCCTGCTCCCAAGCAAAATCCAAGTCCCTGCCTAATTTGTCCCAGCAGGATACCGTAAGATTCCCGGACACCGCAAACCACGGAGCCACAGAATCGCATTCATTCAGAAATCTAAGGTAGACTTCTTAATCTTCAAATTCCTAGCTAAAAGTAGCTCCTGAAGAGCCAGAAAAATTGGATGTGACTGAGACAATCCCATGTTTAAAAATTTTACTTTAGGTTCGCAACTTCCTGCGAAACTTTACCTTTTGTTCGCAACTGCCTGCGAAACTTAACCCTTTGTTTGCTATTTCTGCAAAACTTAACTGTTTGTTCACTATCTCCGCGAAACTTAATCTTTTGTTCGCTATCTCCGCGAAACTTTACCTTGTGTTCGCTATTTCCGTGAAACTTTATTGTCCTGATTTATCCCAGGAACTTACCAAGCGCTTCCCCTGACTGCAGGAGTTCTGAGTCTTTTCTGGTTCCCCGTACGGGCCACCACTTTGTCGCGTCCTCCCTTGTCCAGCAAGGAATGATGCAACTCATAAAAGTCTTCTCCAGCAGTTTATTCAGGTCCCTTGAAAACAGTCTTCCAAAATAAAGGGGCAGACCCAACCCACAGGCTAAATACTAATTAAACAGCCAGTCAAGTAAAGCCAAGTGGTGCTATCTTAGAGGTCTACGTATGCGGAAGCAAGCCAGATCAGCAGTCTTTGCCAAATATGAACTTATTATCATAAAGAGCACTCACCGTCGGGCTGGTGGAAGGCGGAGACCAGCGCCATCTTTAGGGCACGGCACTTCGCAGCTCTCTACACTGTACTATATGGCTAAAATGATTATAAGTGAATAGATGCCATGTGCATCCTTATGAGTCTGGGCTATCTCACTTAGGATGAGCTTCTCTGGTTCTGTCCATTTGGCTGCAAATTTTGTTTCTGATGGCTGAGTAGTATTCCATTGTGTAGGTGTACCACAGTTTTTTTTTTTTTTAAATCCATTCTTTGGTTGAGGGACATCTGGGTTGTTTGCGGTTTCTAGCTATTGCAAATAAAGATGCTATGAACATAGGTGAGGAAACGTCCTTGTGGTTTGGTGAGTAATCATTTGGGTGCATACCCAGAAGTGGTATGGCTGGGTCTTGAGGTAGATCTATTCCAAGTTTTCTAAGATATCGTCAGACTGATTTCCATAGTGATTGTACAAATTTGCACTCCCACCAGGAATGGAGAAGTGTTCCCGCCTATGGTCACTTAATTTTTGACAAAGAAGCCAAAACTACAATGGAAAAAGGACAGCATCTTCAACAAGTAGTGATGGTCTAACTGGATGTCCACATGTAAAAGAATGAAATTTGACCCATACTTATCACCTTGCACAAAACTTAAGTTCAAGTGGATCAAAGACCTAACATAAGGCCTGACACACTAAATCTATTAGAAGAGAAAATGGGGAAAACCCTCAAACTCATCGGCACAGGTGACAACTTCCTGAACAGAACACCAACAGCTCAGGACCTAAGACCAACAATCAATATGGGACCTCATGAAACTGAAAAGCTTCTGTAAGGCAAAAGACACTGTCATTCAAACAAAACGGCAGCCTACAGATTGGAAAAAGATCTTCACCAACCCCACATCTGACAGAGGGCTAATATCCAAAATTTACAAAGAACTCAAGAAATTAAATGACAAGAAACCAAATAATCCAATCAAAAAATGGGGAACAGAGCTAAACAGAATTCACAAAGGAGGAATCCCTAAGGGCTGAGAGACACTTGAAGAAATGCTCAGCATCCTTAATCAGAGAAATGCAACTCAAGACAACTGTGAGATTCCATCTCAAACCTGTCAGAATGGCTAAGATCAAAAGCTCAAATGACAGCACATGCTGGCGATGTTGTGGGGTATTAATTAGTGATTGATGTGGGGAGGGCCTCGCCCATTTGGGTATTGCCATTCCTGGGTAGGTGGTCCTGAAAGTATATAAGAAAGAAACTGAGCAAGTCATGAAGTGCAAGCCAGTAAGCAGCACTCCTCTGACCTTTGCATCAGCTCCTGTCTCTAGGTTCCTGCTCTGTTTTAGTTCTTCTCCTGGCCTCCCTCAGGGATGGACTGTAATATGGAAATGTAGGTTGAAATAAACTCTCCAGGCTGTTTTTGGTCATGGAATTTTGTCACAGCAATAGACGAACTCTGAGACACAAACTGGTACCAGTAGTGGGGCATTCCTATAATAGATCATGTTTTGGGGGAGGAGTGTGAGAGGACTTTGGAAGTTTGGACTAGAAAAACTGTTAAGTGCTGAGTTCAATGGACTGTTCTGTGTCAGCTTGGAAGTAGAGTGATGTAGACAATGGAGGCTTGCCTTATGAAATTTCAGAGAGAAGTTTGAGTCTTAAAGATACTTCTGGAGTCTGATCAGCTGGAACTGAAGAGTTGGGTGTGATTAACAAGTGACCAATACCACTAAAGAAAAACTGTTGCTTTACTAGGACAGTTGATGCTGATTATCTAGTGTTAAAAAATTAGTGGTGATTAAGAAGAGATTAGTAGTGAGGCTTGGTGGCACATAACATTAATACCAGCACCCAGGCAGGAGGATCTTTGTGAGTTCGAGGCTAGTCTGGTCTACAAAGCGAGTTCCTGGGTGATGGAGACTGGAAGAAGAGAGGAGAGAGAAATGAGGTGGGGGAGCAGTAGCATTTCCTTGGGGTCAGCACACAAGACCTGAGGTCCAGAGCAGGCCAAGGCTGTATCTTATCCTAGCTGCTGAACTTGGTAATGTGCAAGTTTCCCAGGTGGTACTCGTTTTGAAGACATTATAGGAGAGCAGCTGAGGCTTGGCACTGGGAGGAATTATTGGTGAATGTGCAGCCTCAGTTGCAGAAACCTCAAGACGCAGGTTAGGTGTGGCACCTAGAAGCAAGGTCAGCGTTCCTGAAGAGAGCCCAGGTGAGGCTACCGATAAAGTTGCAACCCACTTGAAGTGGAGGCCCCAATCCCAGAACCAGTATGATGGGACGACAACCAAGGACAGCAGCATCCAGGGAGTAGAGCTGCCAAAAGACAACCTGTGTGCTGTATATGAATGACAGAGCCAGAGAAATGTCACTGCCAAGCCTTTGGAGCCCAGAAGATCATAAGTGAACCCCAGAATTCTGAAGTTTATACTGTTGGACTTTGCTTTTGTTTTGGTTTGATTGTGACTGTACCCTGGTATTCCTTCATGGAATAAAGTTTTTTGCTTTTAAATTTACAGGAGTCCACAGTTGAGACTTTGGACTTTAAAGAGGCTTTGGAGTTTTGGAAAGTTTTGAATATTTTAGAGAGACTTTGAACTTTTAAGTGTTTGAATTTTTTAAAAACTGGGATTTTTTAAATGGTGGAATATTTTATATTGTGATATTGATATTAATGTAAGATTTTGGGAATAAACAAGAAAAGAATGGCTATGGCCTAATGGTGATGTGTTTGTGTGTCAAGATGACAAGGGGTCAATTGTGCTGGCTAATTTTATGTCAGTGTGACAGAAACTAAAATCATTAGGGAAGAGAGAACATCAATTGCTGCTATTAGATTGGCCTATGGGTAAGTCTGTGGAACATTTTAAACATTGGTAATTGCTGTGAGATTAAGCTCAAATCTTGTGAGTGATGCCACTCCTGAGTAGGTGGTCCTGGGAGTATATAAGAAAAAAAAAATTGAGCAAGCCTAGAAGGGGAAGCCAGTAAGCAGCAACTCCTTTGTGATTTCTGTATCTCCTGTCTCCAAATTCCAGCCTTGATATTCTGGCTTGTCTTCCTTCCATGATGAATTATGATGTGGAAGTGTGAACAAACTAAACCCTTTCCTTTCCAAGTTGCCTTTGGGTAGAGTTATGTTGTTTCATTATAGCAATAGAAACCCTAACTATGACATTAGGTACCAGGCAGCATGGTGGCGCTCGCCTTTAATCCCAGCACTATGGACGGCAGAGGCAGATGGATCTCTGTGAGTTCAAGGCCAGCTTGCTCTACAGAGTGAGTTCCAGGATAGCCAGGGTTACACAGAGAAACCCTGTCTTGAAAGACTAAAAAAGAAAAAAAAAAAGATACTAGGTATCCAGTGAATTGTTCCCATTCATGTCAGTCAAACCAAACACTTTACCTTTATCTTGATACTTTTTATAGGCATGCTCTTTCCTTTTCATCCTTAGCATCTGGCTTGTGCATAACTCCTGATTTTCTTCCTACTTATCTTCCAAAGTTTCCTTTGTGTGGACTCTTACACATACTTTGGGAACAAAAGAAGCACTTTGTTTAGAGACAGTGTCTTACTGTGTAGCCCTGGATGCCCTTGAACTCAACATGTAGTCCAAGGTGCCTTCAGACACACGGAACTCTACCTGCTCCTGCCCCTGCCTCTTCTCTGTTAGGATTAGGATGTGGGCCAGCATACATGGCCTTCTAGTAAATTACCATTTTCACTACTATCTTCACAGTGAATGTTTATGTGTATTCACTGACATCTCTCCTGAGATGTAGGTAATTCAGTCTTGAAAAACAAGTGATTAATATTGAATTAATCTGTTAATAACACAAAACTGGTATTCATTCATACAAGCCTGGATTTCCTTTTGTTGTTGGAGGTGGAATGGCTATTGAGCTACGTATTCCCTTTGCCCATGGAGTTTCCCTTAACATTACTCTGCATGGATTGTTACTACCGACCCTGTTGTGACTTAATATAGAAACCTCAAGCTCTTCAGCTGTTCAAACTAAAGGAGTCACACGCTGCTGGGTTTTCAAGGTACTCGTTTTTACTGTGCTGTTGTGTGTGTCCACTTGTATAGATCCCCTCATCTGTGTCCTGCTGTTACTGCTTAAGTTCAGCCTGCCTTCCTTCCTTGGTTTATTACAAAAAACCTGATTCTGGCTCTAGTAACTTGGGTCCTCTCCAGCTTTAAATTACAACTAATAGTATCTTAAAATGGAAATTGCATTCTAAGCCTGTGGTCCTTAAAGCGTTGAATGGCTCTAAGGTACCTTCAAAATTCAAAGTAATACTTGAATTAGTCATGGCAAGTAGCTTTTTTCTGTGAACTATATCCTCTTTTTGTCTCTTTGCCAAACCACACTATTTATCTGTTGCTCTCCCTCTGCCTGTGTATACTATACCATCTGCCGGGAATTTTCTTCTGTTATCTCTTGCTTTCAACAGTACAACCTAAGAAGTATCAATGTAGAAACCACAACCACAAATATTTCTGATCGAGAAAAATTAAGAAATGATCTATCATCAATCCAGCTGTGATATACGATAAAGGGAAATAGTAATCTGGAAGTAAGGACACTAGACATTCTAGTTTCTCAGACATTAAACTTGGACTCATAAAATGAATACACCTAGAAACTTCAAAAGTTTAAATTTGCCATTAAATCTCATGTCATCATTACTCAGAAGAGCCATTCTGTAATAATAATAAAAAAAAGAGTAAGAACACATCAACAAGCTACTCTAGAACCAAATAACTCAAAACTGATGTTTTAGAAAGGAGCCTATTTTGAAAGTTAACTTACAGGTTATTGGATAAATTCAGAGACCTGGTAATAATTTTTTAGCATATTTAGGAGGAACCAGTGAAGTTTGGTAGACCAAAACAAATTTCAGCCACATTTTTCTATCCAAATAATCACAGTTAAGAATACAGTAGCAAAGAGCTAGCGAAGAACCCTGGGTCTGACAAAGCTGTGAAATGAGGCCAGCATATGTTAGGTGGCTTGTTCTTATTCTTGTGCTTTTATATTCAATGGATTTTTATGAGTGTGGACAGGGTACCATTTGTCAAACAAATAAGCATTTTAAAAATTCCATCAGTCTGGATGCTGGGAAACAAGGACAGAAATGGAAGATGGAAATAAGGCTTTTGCAGAAATCGAGTCAAGAAGTATTGCTGGCTTGGCCTGCAGTGGAAGTGGTGTGGCAGATCTGGTGAGATTAGATTCTGATATTGCAGAAATGGAATGGAGATAGTTTTTTTTTTTTTAATTGTAGGGTTTGGTAAGAAAATGTTAAAGTTGGGGGAAATTGCAGAGATGGTTTAGGAATAATAAAAAGGAAAGTATAAGTTAGTTTAGGATTTTCATTAGCCATCTAAAGGATCTCTTGGGTTTAAGGGAAATGTCAGTTCAAATTTAGAGAAAGGTAGAATAATTTCAAAATTTGGTTTTGAAAAGATGAAGGAGCCAATCAAAAACTAAAAGGATCAATATACAAAGATCAATACCAATGTGGCCAAATATACTCTTAATTTTGTATCAATATACTAAGATCTGTACCGATGTAGTCCATTACAATCTTAATTTTGCATTAATATACAATGATCAATACCAATTTAGCCTAATATAGTATTAATTTTGTATCAATATACAAAGGTATAATGGCTTATTCAATAATCTGTCCTTTTTTCTTGATCTTTCCTATACTATGACTATCTCCCATTTTTTTCTCGTCTATTCACTCCTACATAGGAGAGAAAGAAGGATACAGAAAAGAAAAAGAGAGAAGTCCCTAGGTCTAACCTCCAAAACCCATTTAACAAGACCATTTAACAGCTTGTAGTCTCTTCCCCTAAATGACAAAATTTTCTGTTATCCATCGAATAACTAAAGGGGGGGAACACCCTCCCCACCTTCTGGGCCTGGGACATCACTCTCTAAATGACTTCCTGCTGATTTGGGACATAGTAAACCTGTTTGGGGCCCAAATAGGGATGGAAAAATGGTTAAAAATGTTAATAGAATCATTTGATGTTTAGTCCTTTTGTGCTCAGCTATTTAGATGTCCTAAGAAGTTTGTAAACAGAAGCTGATCTTCAGGCCTTTACTGAAGTTCTGGCTGGAGCAGTCTGTGGAGCTGAACGATCTTAGTGCTTTTGAATTGTGGTTGTAGACTTTTGAGGAAACAGCAATTGAGGGAGTCTGCAAGGCTGGATCGTCTGGGCCGCTCGTCTTCTTCGGTGTCTGATCTGTTTTCTGCTGAGGTTTCCCTTGTCCAGTTGTCCCTGGATTCCTTGAATGGATGCTTTAAGTCTCCTGGAAAGATAAGAACAGAGCCCTGCCCTAATCCTAACTCTGGGGCATTACCTTTTTTTTTGGGGGGGGGGGTCAGGTAATATTTTTCCTGGAGCAAATTTGTTTTTTTGACAATATATAAAGTATTATCTTTCAATCTGGATTAAAGAAGAAATTATTTTGTTATTTTGGAGCTAAACAAACCTTTAGTGTATATATTTTGAGATCTCAAAGGACAATTTGTTTACATTGAGCATGCCTTTTGTATGTAGTTTTTAAACTTAAATCCTTCCAAATCCTATGTGCCTGTCTCTGCATACTAAGTATTGGGATCAAGACCTGTGGTTCCCAACTGAAGGGATTAAAGATGTGCTCCCCCTCCAGAGACATGCCAGCTCCTGACAGCATCCCCTATTCCACTCCAAGTAGAAGAGAGCATCGAAGAATCTCCAGTGTGAGATGGTTGAATTAGTGGCAAGCCTATCTCTTGGCAAACAAAAACAAAAACAAAAACAAAAAACCCTTGCTTCAACTGTAAACAGACTGCTGTCCAAAAAGGACAAAACTTGGAAGCAGGTAAGTCGACAGCCTAGCTCTGCCAAGACAGGGTAGGTAAGTCCTTCATAACCCCTGCTCTACAATCAATGTCTGTCAGAGAAGCGGGGCCAAACAACTGAAGAGCGATGCTGTAATGTATGGAGAGAAAATGGGAACTGTCCAGGCAGCCACGGGTATGTCATTTCTTAGTTTTGGAAGCTGCGGGCCCTGCACTTCCTATATAATCAAATATATTTATCCCTCTCAGGTCTCTGAGGTGGTTGAAGAATAGATAGCTAGAGTCTCATAGTTAAATTTTGAGTTGCTTAGGAATCAAGAGGGCATTCTGGATCTAAGAAGATGTTTTTAAATTTGTGATGCAAGTTAGTATGAAAGCTGAGTTAGATAGAGAACTTTAAACTCATGGAGATAGATAGTAGAATGTTAAAGTCAGGGGCCAAATACATATGGACTGGACATTGAGAATGTATGCTGAGCCATATAACTCTCAGAATTGTGGCCTATTTCAGTTGTTTTGTACTGTATTTATTGTTATAGGAGAAAGAACCATTTGTTGGACTGAAAAAAAAAGAATTATGCATTCTGGGGGAAGGGTGAGAGGGTAGGAGGGTGGGGCTGGGAGGGGTGGAGGGAGAGGGCTGTGATGGAGATGTAACTTGAAGTAATAAATAAACATTAAAAAAAAAACTAAAAGGATCAGTAGTCAAATAGGAGAGTGGTGCACGGAAATCTCACAAAAGCCCCATGTTTCCCACTCATGTTGCTCTGTTTTCCTTGATGGTTTATTTCCAAATTGAGCTGTACTCTGAGGGAATGAGCTGTGTTATCTGTGGCTGATAATGCCGAAGCTTTCTAAGAAGGCAGTTTTTTTTTTTTTTTAATTAAGACAAAAGGAAGGGCATGCGAGTTTAAAGAAGTCTTTTTATTCTGGAGGAAATGGAGTACTGAAAATTGTTTTCTTTCATATGTATACTTTCCTTTTTAAAGTGGAATGTTTGTAGATGGAATGATCCAGTAAAAACTGTACTGTCCTAAGTGACAGGGCTGTAAGGAACTGTATGAACAATAGGTTCTTTTAATGTGAACTGTTGGCTAGGTTCTTTTTGTAAAGTCAGTGTTCCTAGGTCTGTCAAAGAGTATGCATTAACTGTTGATTAGTTAGTCCTCCTTTAATTTAATAGTGCTAGAGGAACAGTAAGAATACAGTCTATTCTCGGGAAGTGTATAGCCTGTGGTGAAACAGAGAAAACAGCATTAACTTTCACGAATTCCAATTACAATAAACTTAAAAACTTTCCATACCCCAACTATTGGTATTTATGATAATTTTTATGTTTATTTATTACTTCAGGTTATATCTTCATCACAGTACCCTTTTTCCACCCCTCCCAGTCCCACCCTCCCATCCTCTACCCTCTATCCTTTCCATCCCACTCCTCTGGAGTGGAGTGTCCCTACATATCACTCCCCCTGCCCCAGTTCAGCAGTCATATGAGGGCCAAGAGCCTCCTCATACACTGAGGGCCTACAAGGCAGCACCACTAGGGCAAAGTGTCTCATTGACAGGTAACAAAGTCTATGTTCCTGTTATCTTTGGTGCATTGGCTGTAGTATAGTTACCCTGTACTATATGGCTAAAATCCGATTATAAGTAATAGATGCCACGTGCATCCTTCTGAGTCTGGGTTATCTCACTCAGGATGAGCTTCTCTAGTTCCATCCATTTGGCTGCAAATTGCATGATTTTGTTGTTTCTGATGGCTGAGTAGTATTCCATTGTGTAGATGTACCACAGTTTTTTTTTTTTAATCCATTCCTCGGTTGAGGGACATCTGGGTTGTTTGCGGTTTCTAGCTATTACAAATAAGGCTGCTATGAACATAGATGAGGAAACATCCTTATGGTTTGGTGGGGAATCATTTGGCTACATACCCAGAAGTGGTATGGCTGGGTCTTGAGGTAGAGCTATTCCAAGTTTCATAAGATATCACCAGACTGATTTCCACCATCTCACACCTGTCAGAATGGCTAAGATCAAAAACTCAAATGACAGCACATGTTGGTGAGGTTGTGGAGAAAGGGGAACACTCCTCCATTGCTGGTGGGAGTGCAAGCTTGTACAACCACTATTATATATGGTAATTATGCTCAAAAAATATAAGGTTACATAGAATAATTCAGAGGTGATAGAAAATAAGTCGGTCATGATGGGTGTTCTTAAACCTGGTAAGGAATAAAATTTAAACTGTGTTATGTAACTTGGACAAATTAACACAGTAAGTTATGAAGAAAAACAATAGCCAAGGATTTGAAGGAATCAAACAACCAGATTTTATTACTCATCATTGTTGAACCCATTTATCATTAGTTTTTACTTGAAATGGGAATGGGATCGTTTCTAACTTGCAAAAGGGTGGAAAAACATTTACCTATCTGTAAAATTCGCACATCTGATGACTCCTGGAGTATAGTGCCCTGCTGATCTCAGAAAGCAGAACGCAATATATCGTGTTGAAACTCAATTAAACATGTATTCCCCCTCATTTCAACGTTTTCCCAGACTCATAATGAAGCCAGCCAATTCCAGTTTGGGAGCACAGGAAGAGCTTCCAGGACGTGGGGTTTAGCACAAGAAAGTGCTAGATACCTGTGAATACCGACACTGTTCTTTCCAGTATGTTCTCAGCACAAAGACTAATTCAACCACTTTCATCTGTGGAAAACGAAACCGAAAACTGGACAGAATCCGTGTTAGGAGGAACTTTTGTATATTTCAACGTGCACGGCGAGCGAGCTTTGACATCCATTGTTTTCAGCCTGTAACAATGGCTCAAAGCCGTCTCAAAAGACAAGCTAATTTCCGGATAGTCTGGTTGCCCACTGACTTCACCAGAGCCTAAGAAGAGTGGAAGGCAGCAGACATCAAGCCTCTAGGGTTGGAGGAGGTGTTTGCTTTGCATCAGTGCTAGTAGTTCAGGCCCGCTGCCGTGGGGTGGCGCTGAGACAGGTAGTGGTACGGATGGATCCGGAGGCCTGGAGGTCTGGAGGCTAGAGAGGCCGCTGCGTTCTGCCTCGCTTCCGCTTTCTGTAGTCAGGAGCGCGAGCCCCTCCTCCCGGAACGTATGCGCAGTGCTAGCAGGGAGTTCCGTTTCCGGGTTGAATTTTTGGCGTTTAGTACTCGCGGTTGGTGGGGAACAGCTGAGCCAAGATGTTTCGGAATCTGCTGGTAAGTAGCTTTGGGGGTTTGGCTGATGCTGGGTGTGGGGCAGAGGCTCAGGGACCCCGACAGAAAGCCATGCTGGGTCTGAAGACAGCATCCGGAGTCACCTTGGCCCTGACCTTTCCGACCACTTGTCCCTGGATATTGCTGGGTACTCGTAGTGGGAAGAGCACGATCGAATTTGGGTTCCTAGTCACTACGGATAACTGATGATTATTGATACGATTGTAAGACTGTAGCTCTGATGTGAGCTCCAATCCGGGGATTTTTGATACCTGGAAAAACTAGGCGGAAAGATGACTGACTTTGTTGTCATTTTGTTTTGTATCATAGTATAAAGATATAAATTTACATGATTGTTTTCTGAATCAGAAGTAAGCTAAAGAACAAAATTGCACAATTTTGGTTGGAATTTAATGGGTATTTATAGTTGAAGTGTAATGACGATTCTGAATTGCCTTTAACACTTTGTGAAGTAATTTTCCAAAATTTAAAAAGGTGTGGTTTGATTTTATTTTCTAATTACTTAACAAAGTTTTAATAACTTATCAATACCATTTAAAAAGTGGGGTGCATATCTCTCCGACTCAAGTATGTATTGCAAGTCTTTAAACAAGACTTATACCCCATTAAAATTTTCTTAGATGGCTAGGACTAGTAGTATGTGGCCTCCACTGCAAAATAATTTTTCATTATGAATAGTAGATTTTATTTTTATTTTTCAAGACAGGGTTTGTTTGTGTAGCCTTAGCTGTCCTGGAATTAGCTCTGTAGTCCAGGTTGGCCTTTGCCTTCCTACTGTTGGGATTAAAGGCAGGCACCACCTCCACCCTGCCAGTAATAACACAGACACATTTTTAACATAGGTAGATATTAAATGAAAATGTTAGAGCTTGTAAGGTCTAATTTATTTATTTTTCTGCATGTCAGTATGTTTTGTTCAACAAATATAAAATACTGCCCATTGATTTCAGGCACAGGTTTTATAGGTCATGGCTTCTAGAGACTTCAGAATGTAACCTGAAGCACAGAAAAGAGGATAGACAATATCTGGAAAGTCTGGATGCTAGTCCTGGACTTTATTACTCAAAAGTCAGATGTGGTTTAAATCTCGGGTTCCTTTCACAATGTGAAGGATTGGGGAGTGCCTTGGAAAGCTTTCTGTAGGCTCTAAGACCTGTTCAGTGTATGTGGATTTTCTGTTTCAGGCCCTTCGTCAGATTTCCCAGAGGACCATCAGCACCACTTCACGGAGGCATTTTGAAAACAAAGTTCCAGAGAAACAAAAGCTGTTTCAGGTACTGAAGTATTTTAGGTGATTATACCTTGTAATAGAGCCTAGAAGGTGGAGTAGATGCAGAGGGTCTGCTTCTTAGAGACTCCCTTGCATTATTGTGAGCATAAGTGACTCTTGATTATTTACTGTGTCCAAAAGGTACTCAAGGAGGTAGGAAAAGTGTGGAAGTCAATGATTTTTTTTTTTTTGTGGGTGTGAGGAATTTATGATGAATTGGCATTCTTTCGGGAATAATTGCAAAGAAGGAGGAAAATAAACTATTAAAAGGCTGAGAAACAAAAAAATATATACTGGAGCAATTCAGTAGATGTTACGGAATCTAGCATACCTTTGGGAAAGAGTACAGTAAATAATCCTTAGGTGAGGAAGGTTTCCAAAGAAACTTCAAAAGAAGACAAAAATCAAGACCTGAAAATACAAGATTTGTACTGTAAAGAGAAGAAACAGATGAGCAATTTAAGTATGATTGTATCACTGGTACTCAAAGAATTACAGATCTGTAAGAAATGCGTATTAAGCTCACCACATCTGTCAGGGCAAGAGATGAAGATTGCTGTGGCTGTGCAGTCACTGCGGTCAAGAGATGAAGATTGCTGTGGACGTGCAGTCACTGCGGTCAAGAGATGAAGATTGCTGTGGACGTGCAGTCACTGCGGTCAAGAGATGAAGATTGCCGTGGACGTGCAGTCACTGCGGTCCTGACTGGCTCTTAGTTAACCTCCTGTTCAGCTCCCTCTGCCCTAACCATATTCTAGCTAGCGGATTGGGAAGCTGCAGATGTTTGGAGTATGCCTTTTCATGGCGTCAGAACATGATTTCTCTGGATATCTGGATGGAGGACCACTGCTGGCCCCTGTCTGCTGATGAAGCAGAAGTCTTGCCATGTGCTGTTGCCTTCATGCCATGAAGGCTGCCAGCACAGTTCTTCCAGCCCCTATCTGGACACAGATTTATTATACACCAGCTTGACAATATCAATGTCTTCAAGCAATGGTGGTATCCTGTCATTGTCTTTTCAGTTTTATAGGTTTAAGGCTATCCCACCCTGACTTTAACTATTCTTACAATTGAAAAACTGTAGCTTTTTTATGAGCTATTGGAATGGCGTCTTCTTAAAGCAAACAGATATCAGTGGCAACCCCACTCCTTGCAATCTGAGTAGTAGAACGATTTAAAATAGATTGTTTGGGAGAAAGATAGCACCAGTCACAGGTTTCTTGTAAGCCAAGCAGTGATGTTTTAGGGACAGATGTTTAGCTGGTATTTGAACTATATAAACAAATTTCCCTATTGCTTAAGAAGCCCTCTCTCAGACACTTCTGTAGAATACATGCAGAAGTAGAAGGAAATTGAGAAGAGATTTTAAAGAACCCAACCTAGAAGTTGGGTTATTGGAGGATTGACTAATGTAAGACATTTTTTTTTCACCCAGTAGAGTTATTATGTAGCCATTGAAGAGAGATTTAAAAGGACTAAAAGGGTTTTACAAAATAGTGTATAACATTATTAGCATAATGCTATTTTGTGTATTAACTACATATAACGTAAAAGAATTGGTAAATATAAGCATTAAAAATAGAGATATATACCATATTGTTAATGGGTGGTATGTCTTGAAGAAAGACCCATTGGGTCTTTATTTATAAGTAATTAGATTGTGAATGATGTTTGTTTTATTGTGATATATATTTTTTTTCCTAAGTAAAATTTCAAATAGTAAAAGTATTATGTATGCTACATAAAAATAAAATTCTTAAATGGATATAAAAGATGCTGAACTAGTATTACAAATCCAAGTCCTTTGCCCCCTTTTATAAGGGGGGAAAACCTTCCCAGTGATCAACCAGTCATTATCGTATATTTACATTGTTGAGTTCAAGGAATATATTTTACTGCTCTAAAGTATGTATAGTCCTCAAAAAGACCACATTACGTGCCTCAGATTAGCTTGAAAAGGATGCTGGTTTTTTTTATAAGTTTATTTTAAAGAAGTAGTAGAGAAAATAAAAATTATAAGCCTTTTACATTATTTAAATTCTGGGAGTATCAAGAGCTTGGTTTTATGAATAATTAATAATAATTAGTTCTGACTCTTAACTGGAAACAAGTTACATGCATCAATATCTTTGTTTTTTTAAACAGGAGGATAATGGTCTCCCAGTGCATCTGAAGGGCGGGGCATCGGATGCCCTCCTCTACAGACTCACAATGGCTCTGACAGTTGGTGGTAAGACCTCCAGTGTTTACAGACAAGGGCAGCAGTGACAGCGTCCTTGCTTTTGTTGTGGCGGTGCTTCTTTCAGTCTGTCTGCATGTCTGCATGCTGTCTCACTGCACCTCAGATAAGCAGTCAAGAGGGGAGTTAGAATATAGTGTCTAAGAACATTTTGCCCATTAAAACAGGTTTGACAAGGCTGGCTTGTGGTTAATGTTCTCATAGAGCTAGCTTTCTTTGTCACTAACGATTCTCAACCCGCCCCCCCCCAACATTCACATATCAGTGGTAGGGGCTTTAAAAAAAAGTTTATGATGTTGAAGGATGTTATTGTACCATATCTACCTTTTAAAATAGAAATGAAGTAATGATGAAACTAGATAGATTTTAAAAAATTTTCAGCATCTGTCAAAATTTTCATGTTTGATTATGGGTGTGTGCTTACTAGAAATCAAACCCACGAGCTTAGACACTAGAAGCAAACGCCCTACTTCTGAGCCATATTCCCAGGCATTAATCTTGTCTTAACAGCAACTTTGCTTTTAACATTTGAGCTGAAATAAGTAAGGTATGTACTGAAATCTCAGAAGTCCTAGTAAGTTGTTTGTGTGTTTCTCAGGAACAGCCTATGTCATCTATCAGTTAGCTGTGGCTGCATTTCCCAAGAAGCAGAACTGACCTCATCATCCTAGTCTTCACGTGGTTCATTTCTATTCAGCGCTCGATGGACCAGAAATCTGAGGAGTAACAGAGCTCTTCTTTGGGGATCAATATTTATTGACGTGTACTAACTGCCACCAATAAAGCAGTCTTTACCATGCTTTGTCTCTCTTTTTCACTTGAGAATAAATTACTGGTAATACAGTTTTGAGTCAGCACTCGGCAAATCTTAGATAAGAAAAAAATTTAAAGACTTCTTTGTGAATTTATCTAAAGTACTGTCATTGTGATATTATTTTAGTAAATTTTACTTTTAGCAGCTATTCAGTAGATGATCTTTAAATCCATTTGAGCTTGATCCTTGAAAGGATATTGCTTTGCTTGTCTATCACCTTCCATAATGTCCTGGAGAAGTGCTGAGCACTGCTTGAGTGGAGGTGGGTCCTATTTGCTCTTACTCCTTTCTCTATGCTGAAATGTTGGATGTGTCTGTCTTACAATTAGGGTTTACTAGGCTGCAAGACAACTAAGTACTTTTTCTACATTAAGAATAGGTTTTTTTTTATGATTTTCAGCTTTTTAAAACCTTAATTAGGGAGTCAAACTTTTTTTCCTTCTGCAAGGTATACCTTGGTAATTTCTAAGAAGACTGGAGACTACATATGTCAGACTTAAGGGAAATTTATGAACAAGAATTTTATAAGCTTTAATTTCTACACAAAATAAAAAAGATATATATTTGGAAAACTTGAACCATCTGAAATAACAAAGTTAGTCTTTGCTATAGAAATATGAAAATAGTGGTGTGTGTGGTGGCTCATGCCTTTAATCCCAGCACTTGAGAGGAAGAACAGGCAGATGGATCTCTGAGTTTGAGGCCAGCCTGGTCTACAGCGTGAGTCCAGGACAGCAAGGAATATACACAGAGGAACCCTGTCTTGGAAAAAAACAAAACAACCCCAAAACAAAAACCATGAAGATACCCAGTGGTAATAGTCCATACCTTTAATCCCAGTGCTTGGGAGGCAGAGGCAGAGGCAGATGGATCTCTGTGAGTTCAAGGCCAGCCTGGTCTGCAGAGTGAGTTCCAGGACAGTCAGGGCTATAACAGAGAAACCCTGTCTCAAAAACACAAAACCAAAACCAAAAAAAAAAAAAAAAAAAAAACCCTATGAAGATTTGTGACATAAATTTTTCTCAAAGAGTTGCTGATTACAGATATTTTATTCTTAGATTCTGAAGTTTAAAGGGTCATTAGACTGTAGTGTGTATCTTGCTACTTTAGAAGAAGTAAACATTAGAGATCTCTGAAAGTTGAGAAAGTTCCCCAGTGGTTTGGAACCTAGACCAAGCAAGTGTCCAATGGTGAAAGTAACTACAGATAATATTTTGAAAAGAATGTCAGCATTTAATGAGGGGTGGGGGAACTACTTATTTTCCATTAGTGATTTAAAATGCTTTTATGACATGATGTGAAAGTCATGTAAGAAGGAAAAACAGCTTGAAGTCTTTTATAACCTTCATCTTGATACCCCATAGATTTACTGTCTCTGCCTTAATTGACTAACAGTTATATAACAAAAAGTTTTATACATAACTGAGACAGTTTCATTGTGTTGCCCAGGCTGTCCTGGAACTGAGGAGTTTTCTGCCTCAATCTCCCAAGTAACTTGGATCTCAGGTTTAAAACACTTGGCCCAACTCTGTTGGAAATTTCCTAAGAAGCTTATGCCAAAATATTCTGCATGGGGCCAGATTTAATGTACTAAAACTATTGTAGATGAAGCTATTGCTGAACTTGATTTGCAGATGAGATTAAGTCTCCTGCATCTTTACAAAGCTGAAATAAGTGGCAGCATAACATTCAAGTCCAGTTTCCCGTGACTGAAAAAGTGTACTTCATCTTCGCTGTTTGACGTGACTGAAAAGTGTACTTCATCTTCGCTGCTGTTTGATTAAATATGTTGGCTGTGCTCCATTGATAGTCCTGTACTGTTTACAGCAGGGTTTGTACACAGGAAAGCCCTATGGACTTCTTCCCCTGTGCAAGTGAGGCTTCTGGTACTATTACTCAGTTCCACTTTGATATCCAGTTTGACAGCTGCCTATTCATTTAGCCTCAGGTCTCTCCCACCTTCTATTTGAGGTCTAGTGTCAAGGGTTTTACCACCAAGACTTCCTGCTTATTTTCTCACAGGCATGTAAAAGCTCTCTGTACTGCTAGAACCTTAGCTGTCAGCCCTGGTTTTACATGCTTCCAGTGTTCCTGATTGTTACATACATCAAGTTTTCACTCAGAATTAGAATTGTTAAGAACGGGACCCACTATAGCCTTGTAATTAACACAGCTAGCTTCCAGCTGTGGATTTTTATTGCTAGCTAAGGCTACAAAAGTAGCCTGTGCTATCTGTGTAAGTGGCACATAGTTACCCTAACACTTAGAAAGCACAAGAAAGGTTTTGGCATGTACCAATATGCAATAAATGTCATGCCCTGCTGTGAGCTCTGAGTACAGTCTTTAAGTTTTCCTCCTCATTGTTCATGCCAGTCAATTAGGACAAGGCTTGTAGCTCAGGGTCAGTTTCATATTATGAGATACTTTACATCTTTCAGCTCTGCTCTCCTTTTAAGATGTCTGTTTTAGCTCAGGTTCTTTTGAGTGTCCATGAAGGAGTATGACAGAGCACACAGTAGATACACTTGCTCCCAGCCAGCCACAAAACCTGAGCTTCCATTTCTTTCGTAGTAACTCACACAAATAGAAATGATGGTACTAGGCGTATTGCCTAGAGCAAAGTTAGGGTTTGGTTTACTAAGAGTAGAAGATTGTTAAATTGGCCATTTGTGGTCTTGCAGAATCTGTTTCCTTTATTGTGACACAGGGCACCTTAGTGGATACAGAATACAAAAGAATCTAACCAAACAAGGATGTAAAAAGAAAGACTGCTATATGTAGGTTCAGTGTTAATGAATCCTGCTCTCTGAGTGAGAATTGTGCACAAAGCTGGCAGTTGTTCAGGGAACCAACTAAGGAATCCCTCTCTGGACTGTGGTATGCTTCCATGTGAAGAGTACTATCCTGGAAACCTCTACCCAGGACTTTGTGTATATGTCAGAACTGATAATTCATGCAAGGAGAATCACATCCCTGGCTTTTAGAAAGCTTACACTGTAGCAAGTTGTGTCAGGGAAGGCCTTATAAAACAATGTGTAGGATTGTTAGAAGTTCTATGAGTGGGCAACATCAAAGGGGAGAGAACTGGTGTGGGATTAATTATGGACTGTAGCCAATCAGGTATAGGAGAAAGGCATTTAATGAAAAAGGAACCACTCAGAGCAAATGCCCTGAGGTTTCTGACCCTATTGAAAGATAAGGGAGGTGAATAGGTCCAGCTGGTGGTGATTGAGAGAAGATGCCCATCAAGGAGGGCCTTGCAGTCTGTTACAAGCTATTGTAGGGGTCTCTGCTTTAGGGAAGATGAACCTATGTAACTGTCTAATAGACCATAAGGCTCAATGGCAGAGCAATTCGTTAAGGTGCTTAATGTAGCAAACTTCAGTAGATGACGGAAGCAGATTCGTGCTCGTTATGGAGTCAGACATAGCCAGATAACAAAAGAGGATGTAGGTCTTCATCAACAACCTGGAACATAACCTTTTCCATTTGTCATCCCTGTCTCCCCAGTTGCTGAAAATCTACTTTTGAAAAGGTTCGGAAATGGACCACTAAGCTTTATGGACTTCATTGTCCAATTAGTGGAGATAGACAAGTCAGTTCACAATCACTTCCTCTTTTGAGAACTTGAAGTCCATAGGGTGTTCTCTTAGAAGTAGTAAGGTAGAACATAGAAAAGGTCTCTCAAGCAGGTAACACTTGAGTTGAGAAAAGAAAAGACAGCTAAAAGAAAAGGATCCATGGAAAGGGAGATTGCTTCTCATGGCTGGATTACAGAGACAGGTGGTGTAACACAGGAGATTGAGAAAGTAGAAATTGTTACCTCTAACCTCAGTGACTTACCAGCAAATGGCCATGCCCCCACATGCAGTTCTACAATAATCTTTTCTGGTTTTGTAATACTATGCAATATTACTTCTTAACTATAGTGTTGATGTAACTAAATAAATTACCATGGATACTCTTAACACAAAGTTATTACTACTACTAGCAAGAAATAGAATCTGAAACAGAAGCCAAGCACCACAATTAGATACATTACTGGTTACATTTGATGATTACACCTTAATATTGTCTCAGATTTCTGTGGCTTTGTCTGGTCATGAGACTGTTTTGACAGCCTCTACTAAATCTGTAGTTTTTTAGCAACTCTTCATTAAAAGTATTTAATTCTTGTGTGTGTGTGTATTTGGTGTCTAGTGCACACATAAATAAGTGCAGGTGTCTGCAAAGTCAAAGGCATGGATCTCCCTGCAGCTGATAATACCTGGTGATTGAGCTCTGCAAGCTGATCCTCTGTAAAAGCATATGTGCTCTTCACTACTCAGACATCTTTCCAGCCCAACAATTCCTTATCTTAAGAAAAGAAACAGCTTTTACAAAATCAGAAGTATTTTGAAGGATTGAGTTAATGAGGAAAACCAGTCAAAACCCAAGGCATTTTCTAATTCCTGGTAGATTAGAAATTTTAAAGTATATATAGTTAGATTGTTTGGAAGGTAGAGAACTGCCTGCTGAAATGGTAATTTTTAAAAATTTTTAAGTTATTTTTATGTGTATGTGTGAATGTCTGTGCAAATGTTCATTTGAGTGTAGTTGCTCTTAGAGGCTATAGGCAGTGATCCCCTGGAACTAGAGTTGCAGGCAACAACCTGCCATGAGTAGGATTTGAACTAGAGTAGCAGTACATACTCTTAACCTCTGAGCATCTCTTTAGCTCTAAAATGGACATTTCAAAGCATAAGTGAAGCCTGCTAAAGGAAGGGGAACTCAGACTTTTACAGATAGTACAAGTTATATACACATGTAAAACTGAATTTGAGTATTGACTTCTGATTACAAGTATGCCATTAATATAATGAGGATTAAACCTTTTGTTTTTTGTTTGTTTGTTTTTTGGAAACAGGGTTTCTCTGTGTATCCTGGCTGTCCTGGACTCACTTTGTAGACCAGACTAGCCTTGAACTCAAAAGAGATCCACCTGCCTCTCAAGTGCTGGGATTAAAGGCATGTGCCACCACACCTGGCAATTATAGACAGCTGTGAACTGCCATATGGATGCTGGGATTTGAACCTGGGTCCTTTGGAAGAATAACCACTATTCTTAATCACAGAACCATCTCCATCCCTGAGGATTAAACTTTTAACAAGCCTTTTTGAGGAAGCAGAGTAGATGAATTGACTGTTCCTTAGTCTACAGGATGTGTCAGGTCCTTATCAACATGTGGGAGGTACAATTTCCCTTTCGTGAGTTGTGGAAAATATTCTGTTGATTAAAGGCTGGTGGCCTTGCTCTTGTTATCAGGAGGGAAAAGCACTTGCTATTTCAATCCCTGATTCCCACAGTGGGAAAGAAAACTGATTCCTGAAAATTATCCTCTGACCTCCACATATGTACCATGGCATGTGTGTGCTCACTTACACACACACATTAAGTTTTAAAAAATTATTTTTTTGTTAGACTCCAAATAGCCAGAGAAATTTTGAGGCAAAAGAACAATGCTGATGGACTTGAGACACAGCTCAGTGGTCAAGGGCATCAGCTGCTTTTCCAGAAGGCCTAGGATCCATTCCCAGCACCCACATGGCAGCTCTCAACCCAATTCCATGGGCCTGACACACTCTTCAGGCTCTGGCACCAGGTGCACGTATGGTACTTATGCATACAGGTAAAATGAATACTTGTACAATGAAAAGAGAAAGTGCTGCAAAGTCCACAGTACTCAGTGTCACAATGTATACCACCATAGTAACAAGAACAGAGTGGTACCACATAGAAACATACATTGGGGAAAAAATAGCCCTTTCAACAATTAATACTGTGAAGAATGGTTATTCATATATGTAGAAGAATGAAACTAGATTTCTTTCTAACCCTATACAAAAGTTAACTCAAAATGGATCAAAGACCTTACTGTAAGAAAGTCTTTGTCAGGGCTAGAGGAGCATAGAAGAAAAGTACTTTCTGAATAGGACTCCAGTAGCCTAAATAATAAGAGTTGACAAATGGTCTTGCACAGAATTGAAAAGCTGTGCAGAAAAGGAGACAACAGAATTGAAGAGACAGCTTATAGAATGGTATAGTAACCTTTTGATCAGCTATTCTTCTGATAGGGACTAAATAGAATATATGAAGACAAACACTAACTCTCTATAATACAATAAAACAGCAAATGGTTTGAACAGACAATTCTTGAAGTACACATGGACAAAATGTTATATAAAGGGGGATGGAGAGATGGCTCAGGTGGTAAAATGGTTGCCATTTGAGTATGAAGATCTGATACCCATGTCTTAAAAAGCCGGTCATGATCTGGCCAGCCAACCTAACCCATTTGGTAAGACTCAGGTTCTTGTTAGAGACTGTCTCAAAAAAAAAAAAAAAAAAAAACAGTAAAACCAAACACAAGGTAGATAGCTCAAAACATGAAAAGATCAAAATGATCAACATCCCTAGCCATCAGGGAACTGCAGCTCAAGATGACATTGAGATTCCATCTCAATGGCTATAAAGGTGAAAAAAAAATGCTGTCAAGAATATAGCAAAGAGAAACACTGAAACTGATAAGAGTAAACTAGTGAAGCCACTATAGAAATCACTGTGGATGTTTCTCAAAATATCAAAAACAAACACTAAAAACCACCATATGATGCAGACCACTTCTGAGTGAATCTGTAGGAATCTAAGGTTCCAAAGACACCTGCATACCCTTGTTTATTGGAGCTATTCACAATAGCCCCATTAGGGAACTAGCCTAGATACCAACAGAAAGATGGGTAGATAAAGAAACAGCATATACATAATTGTATTTTATTCAGTAAAAAAGAACAAAGTGTGTCATTTGCAAGAAAATGGATGGAACTAGAGATCATGTTAAGCTAAAGTGAGATTTAGAAAGAAATGTTTTCATATACATATATCATAAGACATGGAAGTATTTGAGAGGAGGTAAGGAAACGGAGTGAGGGGGCAAAGAGAAGGGGATGGGGACTGAAAATCAAATGAGGACTTGGTAAGAAAAATAACATGAGTCTATATGTTTGCAAATGGATGCTGTGTTGACAACCATGAATCAACAGAAATGATCTAAGTGTTGGGGTGCATATCTGTAATCCCAGCACTCAGCGGCAAAGCCCTTAGTTCAAGGCCAGCCTAAGTACACCATATATTCTGGGCTACATAACAAAATGCTGTCTCAAAAAGTGCCCCTTCAAAGAAGCCCAAGCTCAGACCAACAACAATGAAATAATTTTGCTGTTCATCTCTGTCATAGCTCTTGTGACCAAATGCTTTAATCCCAGCAAAGTCAGCCTGCCATTGGGATCTTTGAATCTAGGCCTTGACTTCCTGTTAGTGCTGAAGCTCCTGAAGGCATCCATCTCATCCAGTGTGGCCACCCTCATCAGTTATCTTACCTAAAGTGTCTAGACAGCTTGCTTTGCATAAAGCAGCAACACTTTGCATCCTCACCTTGCATGTTTATGTTGTAGAGGTTTTTGTTTTTCCTTTACAGGACCTTCAGATGTCAGTACATCACGGTGGGGATGGTGTGATACAGCAGGGCATCCTGGTCACCGTAGCTTTGTGTCAGCAATAAAACTGTTGCTCTACCACTCATATGCTTACTGGAGTAATACTTCAAATTTCCTTCAAGAAGTTTCCCTTTGTGTTCACTGAATGACTAATTTTTGGTCAAGTAGCCTGCCTGTTGATCTCTCTGGAGTTTTGACACACCTTGCTCACTAAGCCAAACCCTTTCTACCTCTTGATTTGGGAGTCTTGTGACTGTTTCACTGAATACTTACGAAGCCATGGTATAGTTACTAGCTAACGAAATTTCAATATTCTTGCATCACAGAATATAGACCTGAGGAGAGTAAGAAAGTTGGTAGAATGGCCATCATTTAGTGACTCAGTTAGAACTTAAGACATTTATTGGTTAAGCTCTATTTTGTAAGTGCTAGGTTCATTAGTCATCCCTGTCCCAAATTACTATAGTAACATAAAAGATCATTAGTTCTAGATTACTATATCAGGTTTAAAAGTAATAAGAACCTTTGAAATACTGTGAGAATTACCAATTTATTAATTTCTAGAGATAGGGGGACACAGATACTTCACACGAGCACAGTGATGATATATTTTCTTAGTTCAGGGTTACCATAAAGATTTATGTTTGTGTAAAAAATACTCAGGGTTAGGGTGGTCTCTAGAAAGTGTTATGGAGCAGCACATGCCTGGAGCAAAACATTTTCTGATTGTATTAGAACTCATTCAGTCTTGGAGTTAGTAGCACAAAGGGGAAGAGAATCCTCTGCTGGCATTCTACTTTTCCATGAGCACAGAAATGTTCCAGAATGCTCCACTTCTCACCTCCCATCATCTATAGTTGCCTTTTCAGCATCAGGATGTGTGTTTAAAGATAACATGTAATTTCAAGCTTTATAACCTGTGCCAGTCAAGCTGAGGCTGGTATCAGAATACCATATACTGGGTGGTATAATTGACAAGAAATATTGTTCACAATTTTAGAGGCGAGATATTCCCATATCAAGGTAGCATCCCATTTGGGTCCTGGTGAGGGTGCTCTTTCTGGCTTGTAGATGCAGCCATCTTGAAACAGCCTCATAGAACCGTTCCTCCTGGTATGTAGAGGGTGTCCCTTTAAAAAATATATTTATTTATTACTTCAGGTTACGTTTCAATCACAGTGTCTTCTTTCCAACCCTCCCAATCCTGCCCTCCCACCCTCTACCCCCTATCCCTTCCATCCCACTCCTCTGGAGTGGAGTGTCCCTACATAACAGTCCCCCACTCCAGTTCAACAGTCATACGAGGGCCAAGAGCCTCCTCATACACTGGGGCCTACAAGGCAGCACCACTAGGGCAAAGTGTCTCATTGACAGGAAAAAAGTCTATGTTCATGTTCCCTTTGGTGCATTGGTTGTAGTATAGTTATCATGTATTATATGGCTAAAATCCGATTATAAGTGAAAAGATGCCATGTGCATCCTTCTGAGTCTGGGTTAGCTCACTCAGGATGAGTTTCTCTAGTTCCATCCATTTGGCTGCAGTTTGCATGATTTCGTTGTTTCTGATAGCTGAGTAGTATTCCATTGTGTAGATGTACCACAGTTTTTTAATCTATTCTTTGGTTGAGGGACATCTGGGTTGTTTCCAGTTTCTAGCTATTACAAATAAGGCTTCTATGAACATAGATGAGGAAACTTCCTTGTGATTTGGTGAGGAATCTTTTGGATGTATACCCAGAAGTGGTATGACTGGGTCCCGAGTCAGAGCTATTCCAAGTTTTCTAAGATATCACCAGACTGACCTCCATAGTGGTTGCACAAGCCTGCACTCCCAGCAATGGAGGAGTGTTCCTCTTTCTCCACAACCTTGCCAGCATGTGCTGTCATTTGAGCTTTGTTAGCCATTCTAGCAGGTGTGAGATTGAATCTCAGAGTCCTCTTGAGTTGGATTTCTCTGATGATTAAGGATGCTGAGCCATTTCTTCAAGTGTCTCTCAACCATTAGGGATTCCTCCTTTGTGAATTCTCTGTTTAGCTCTGTTCCCCATTTTTTGATTGGATTATTTGGTTTCTTGGCATTTAATTTCATGAGTTCTTTGTATATTTTGGATATCAGCCCTCTGTCAGATGTGGGGTTGGTGAATATTTTTTTCCCAATCTGTAGGCTGCCGTTTTGTTTGAATGACAGTGTCTTTTGCCTTACAGAAGCTTTTCAGTTTCATGAGGTCCCATTTATTGATTGTTGGTCTTACATCCTGAGCTGTTGGTGTTCTGTTCAGGAAGTTGTTACCTGTGCCGGTGAGTTCCAGGTTTTCCCCACTTTCTCTTCTAATAGATTTAGTGTGTCAGGCCATATGTCTTTTTGATCCACTTGGACTTAAGTTTTGTACAAGTTTATAAGTATGGGTCTAATTTCATTCTTTTACATGTTGACATCCACTTGGACTAGCACAATTTGTTGAAGATGCTGTCCCTTTTCCATTGTATGGTTTTGGCTTCTTTGTCAAAAAATTAAGTGACCATAGGTGTGTGGGTTCATTTCTGGGTCTTCAATTCAATTCCATTGATCCACTGGTCTGTTTCTATACCAGTACCATGCTGTTTTTATTACTATTGCTCTATAGTACAGCTTGTAATCAGGGATGGTGATACCTCCAGATGTTTTTTTTTTTTTTTTTTAATTGTAAAGGATTGATTTAGCTGTCCTGGGTTTTTTGTTATTCCATATGAAGGTGAGAATTGCTTTTTACAGGTCTATAAAGAATTGTGTTGGTATTTTGATAGGAATTGCATTGAATCTGTATATTGCTTTTGGCAGGATGGCCATTTTTATTATGTAGATCCTACCTATCCATGAGCATGGGAGATCTTTCTATCTTCTGATGGCTTCTTCAAGGACTTGAAGTTCTTGTCATACAGGTCTTTCACTTGCTTGGTTAGAGTTACCCCAGGTATTTTATATTGTTTGTGGCTATTATGAAGGGTGTTGTTTCCTTAATTTCTTTCTCAGCACATTTATTTGTTGTATAAAGTAGGGCTTCTGATTTTTTTGAATTAATTTTGTATCCAGTCACCTTGCTGAAGGTGTTGATCAGCTATAACAGTTCTCTGGTGGAATTTTTGGGTTCACTTATGTATACTATCATATCATCTACAAATAAAAATAATTTGACTTCTTTGTTTTCATGTATCATGTTGATCTCCTTTAGCTGTCTTATTGCTCTAGCAAGAACTTCAAGTACTATGTTGAAGAGATATGGTGAAAGTGTACATCCTTGTCTTGTCCCTGAGTTTAGAGGAAATGCTTCAAGTTTCTCTCCATTTAATTTGATGTTGGCTACTGGCTTGCTGTATATTGCCTTTATTATTTCTAGGTATGGTCCTTATATGCCCGTTCTCTCCAGGACTTTTAGCATGAAGGGGTGTTGGATTTTGTCAAATGCTTTTTCAGCATCTAGTAAGATGATCATGTGGTTTTTTCTTTCAACTTGTTTATATGGTGAATTATGTTGATGGATTTTCATATGTTGAACCATCCCTGCATTCCTGGGATGAAGCCTAGTTGGTCATGGTGTATGATACTTTTGATGTGTTCTTGGATTCGGTTTGCCAGTATTTTATTAAGTATTTTTGCATCTGTGTTCATGAGGGAGATTGGTCTGAAGTTCTCTTTCTTTGAGTGGTCTTTGTGTGGTTTAGGAATAAGGGTGACTGTGGCTTCATAGAATGAGTTTGGCAGTGTTCCTTCTGATTCTATTTTGTTGAAGAGTTTGAAGAGTATTGGTATTAGCTCTTCTTTGAAGGTCTGGTAGAATTTTGTGCTGAAACCATCTGGCCCTGGGCTTTTTTTGGTTGGGAGATTTTTAATGACTGTTTCTATTTCCTTAAGGGTTATAGGGCTGTTTAACCTGTTAACCTGATCTTGATTTAACTTTGGTAGGTGGTATCTATCAAGAAAATTGTCCATTTCACTTAAGTTTTCAAATTTGGTGGAGTTAGATATTTAAAGTAGGACCTAAAGGTTCTCTGGATTTCCTCATTGTGTGTTGTTATTTCTCTGTAACCGAACTTTTAAGTTATTATTTATTTAACTCTTATTTATTACTAAATTCACTTATAACAAACACCATTAATTTCTTAACTATTAATCCTATAAATTCCTACAACCCCTTTAACCTATCCGCTAAACCTATTGATAATCATAACAACTACTTTCATACCCTTTTAGAATGATACAGTCTCTGGGGCAGGTCCTCAGTCGTCAGGAAACCAGTCTCGGGGGTAGACTCTTTAACGCACTTAGCAGTCCTTTTCCTGGAATAGCTCAGACGCAGGTTCGTCAGGGTAAATTTGCTATCGAAGTCTCACTTTAAATAAGGCTTGAGGTTTTCTTCTCTCTGGGAGACCTCAGCGTCTGTAGGCCACCTTACTTCCTTCGTATCAGCAACTCTGCCGTTCTGCCTCAGTCTTTAAGGCTGGCCACAGTTCCGTTCAGGCCACTGTTCGGACAGGTCAAACCCCTCTAGGCAAAAGCTGAGCCACAGGGTTTAGTCCTTGGCCTTTTGCTGTCTTGCCGAGGCTTTCTCTGCTCACCAGCTTCCTTCTGCCTCAGGGAGATCTGGCCATTGGTCTACCAGAACTTTCTCCAGCAGGACTCTCGGAGCTCTCTCATATCGGGGGCCCTTAGCATGCACGTGCCCCTCTGGCGTCATCCACTTGTCCTTAAATAGGATCACTCCTTGTTCCACCTGCTTCAGCTTAAGTTGGGCTCTGCCCACTTAGCAGTTGAAAGCAATGCCAGGTCATAAAGTCTTTCCTTGTTTCACCTGGCTTCAACCTTGTTTTTCAGTCCAAAGAGACTCCCCTCATTTCACCTGACTTCATCCATAAGCTGATAAGCTAATTGCTCACAGCAGTTGATCTTCATGCCCCGAATTAAGAGACTGTATCAGAAACTTAGGTATTCACTAAATCTAACTTATATTAATCTATCAGCCCCTTCATTTCTCCCTTTTCATTTCTGATTTTTTTGATTTGTGTTTTTTCCCTCTGCCTTTTAGTTAATTTGGCTAAGGGTTTGTCCATTTTGTTGATTGTCTCAAAAACCAACTCTTGGTTCCATTGATTCTTTGTATTGTTCTTTTTGTTTCTAAGTTGTTGATTTCAGCCCTAAGTTTGATGATTTCCTGCCTTCTGCTCCTCTTGGGAGTGTTTGCTTTTTTTTTCCAGTTCTTCCAGTTCAGCTGTTAATTCAGTAATATGAGGTGTCTCAATTTTCTTTTTGAAGGCACTTAGTGCTATGAACTTTCCTTGTAGCACAGCTTTCATTGGGTCCCATAGGTTTGGGTATGTTGTGCCTTCATTTTTGTTGGATTTTAAGAAGTCTTTGATTTCCTTCTTTATTTCTTCCCTGACCCAGTAGAGATCCAGTAAAGAGTTGTTCAGTTTCCATAAGTGTGTAAGTTTTCTTATTTTTGTTGTTGAAGTCCAGCTGTATTCCATGGTGGTCTGATAAGATACAAGGGGTTATTTCAATTTTCTTGTATCTGTTGAGTCTTGCTTTGTGTCCCACTATATGGTCGATTTTGGAGAAGGTTCCATGCGGTTCTGAGAAGAAGGTGTATTCTTTTGTGTTTGGATGAAATGTTCTATAGATATCTGTTAGGTCCATTTGGTTCATGACCTCTGTTAGATTAATTATTTCTCTGTTTGGTTTCTGTCTTGATGACCTGTCCATTGTTGTGAGTGGGGTGTTGAAGTCTCCCACTACTAATGTGTGGGGATCGATGTGTGATTTAAGCTTTAGAAGAGTTTATTTTACAAATGTAGGTGCCGTTGTATTTGGGGCATAGATATTCAATATTGAGATGTTCTCTTGATGAATATTTCCTTTCATGAGTATGTAATGCTCTTCTCTATCTTTTTTTTTAATTAACTTCAGTTGGAAGTCTATTTTGTTTGATATTAAGATGGATATTCCAGGTTGCTTCCTGGGTCCATTTGCTTGGAAAACCTTTTCCCATCCCTTTACTCTGAGGTAGCATCTATCTTTGCTAGTGAAATGTGTTTCTTGTATGCAGCAAAATGATGGGTCTTGTTTATGGATCCATTCTGTAAGCCTGTGTCTTTATATTTAGGAGTTGAGTCCATTGATGTTGATGGATATTAATGACAAATTATTTCCTATTATTTTGGTGTAGGTGGTAGTTGTGTGTTTCTTTTGGTTTAGCTGCAGAGGAGTTTTTTGTTTCCTCTCTTTTCTTGGGTGTAGTTATCTTCTCTGGGTTGGAATTTTCCTTCTAAAATCTTCTGTAGGGCTGGATTTGTGCGTAGGTACTGTTTAAATTTGATTTTGTCATGGAATATCTTGTTTTCTCCATCTATGTTGATAGAGAGTTTTGCTGGGTATATTAGTCTGGCTGGGCACCTATGTTCTCTAAGGGCTTGTAGGAAATCTGCCCAGTCCCTTCTGGCTTTTTAAAGTTTCTGAGGAGAAGTCAGGTGTAATTCTGATGCATTTCCTGTTATATGTTACTTGACCTTTTTCTCTTACAGCTTTTCATGTTTTTTCTTTGTTCTGTACATTTGGAGTTTCAATTATTATGTGGCGAGAGGGGTTTCTTTTCTGATCTAATCTGTTTGGTGTTATGTATGCCTCTTGGAATTTTATTGGCATCTCTTTAGGTTTGGGAAGTTCTCTTCTATGATTTTGTTGTAGATGTTTCCTGGACCTTGGAGTCGGGAGTCTTCTCTTTCCTCTATGCCTATAATATTTGTATGTTCCATTTTTTCATGGAGTCCTTGATTTCTTGGATGTTATGGGTGAGAACTTTTTTTAGATTTCTCATTTTCTTTGGTTGTTGTACTGATTTCTTCCATTGAATCTCCCACACCTGAGATTCTGTCTTCCATCTCTTGTATCCTATTTTTGATACTCATGTCTGTAGTTCCTCTTTCTTCCCTTCATTCTCTACTTCCACTCTTATCTGTTTGTGTTTTCTTTATTGTTTCCACTTCCAATTTCAAATCTTGAACAATTTTGTTTCTGACTTTTCCTGCTCCAACTTGCTTGTTGCCTTGTCTCTTTCCTGTTCAAGTTGAGCCACTTTGGCTTGGAGATCTCTAATGTTATTCTCTGTTGCTTTCACTTGTAAAATTATGGATCCTTTGAATTCTGTCAGAGATTTAATTTCTTCTTGAAAGGACTCTGTCACTCTCCAGAGTATAGATTTGTCATCATTTTTATGTGTTTCAGCTGTGGTGAGTGGTCAGAGCTTGCTGTACTAGCAGAGCTGCATTTTGTTGGAGTCATATTTCCCTGACTTTTGTCAGATCTGTCCTTTGGCTGACCTTTAGCCATCTGGTTGTTCTTAGCTGTTTGTTCCTGGTGCCTTCTGGACTTGGTGCCAAGAAGGGCGCTTTGGTGTAGAAGTCATATAGCTTGGTGATCTATAGTTCTCCACAGGCTGATGGGGCCTTGTGTGGAGGTTTGTTCTCAGTGTGTCTCCCAGAGCTTACTCCTTCCTGCTGTGTCCCAATTGGGGACTCAGGTCAGGGGCTGTGGTGGGATGTGTTCCTGTAGGTGCCTGAGATCCAACTGGTCTTTGTATCAATGATGGTGCAGGTTGGCAGGCCACAGACTGTTGACTAGGGCTATAGCTCCCCTGCAGCTTACATGTTGGACCATGTTTGTGGTCCTCCCAAGTTGCTCTCAGGGGGTCTCAGATTCAATGTGTCTTATAGCCAGAAGCCCTGTGATCTGGTACAGCCCATGTCACCCAGGCAATGGTAATGGTCTGGAGTTGTTTCATGCTCCTGAGTCAGGGCTTTCTGTGTTATAGCTGAGGTATTCAGCTGAGGGGCAAGGCAGGTGCAATCAGGGAGATCTGATGTGGAATTCATACCCTGTCCACAGTATTTGGAATCGAGGATGCTCAGCTGCCTCCCCTCCCCGACCCCCACCAGAATCACTATTCTTCAGTGTAGCTAGCCTGCACTTTAGTGGTTTCTGGCAGTTTCCCTGTAGCAAGGGTATCAAGACTGTGGTTTTGGTCCTTCCACACTTTTCTGGGGTGTGTGTTTCAGGATCACTCTGTGCCTCTCAGTCAGAAGTTCTTTGGGTCGGAGCAATCCACCTGCTCAGGCATGTAGCAGCTCAGCCGGTATGCTCTGGGTGTCCAAGCCTAGCCACAGCACAGGCACTGTGAGCTCAAGAGGTCCTATGTTTGAAGGTTGAAACCACCAGTTTTAGTCTGGAAAGGATCTGGTATGGAGGGAGTGGAGTCTCCTGGTAGGAAGTGCTCCATGATCATGACTGGTGACTCCCGAAGGTGTCCCTTTTATGTACCAATAATGGACAGAGGAAACCCTTTCTGACCTCATTTAATGATTGTCACCTTGGTACTGATCTCTAATTATGGGACTTATGGGTTAGGGCTTCTATGCAAGAATTTTGGTTGGATACAAATGAAAGGATTGTTTCTGTTTCCAATTCAAAAGTAAAACAAGTGAACTTACAGCCCATCAAATAAAACCACCACTGTACCAACTGTTTCAGGATTCCTTTTAGCACCCCCTCACAAAGTCTTCATGTGTCACAGAAAGAAAAACAAAACTGAAAACACACAATGCCATGACTTGGGACAATTCATATTTTTTGTTTATTGGTGGAACAAAATAATTGTTCACTGTGTCTACAACCTTTCACATGGTTCTGGAGCTGCTACTTGTTCCTTGAGTGACAATGTCTTAATGTTCTATTGCTGTGAAGAGACACCATAGCCATGGCAACTCATAAAAAGAAAGGAATTTGGGCTTGCTTACAGTGTCAGGGGTAGTTCATTGTCTTTTTGGTAGGGAGCATTGTGTGTCATGCAGGCAGATATGATGATAGAGAAAGAGCTGAGAGTTCTACATGTGGATCAGCAGGCACCAGAAAAAGAGACACTGAGCCTGGCTTGTGCATTTGAAACCTCAAAGCCCACTCCCCAGTAACACACCTCCCCCAAAAGGGCCATGCCTCCTAATCCTTTCACATGATGCCACTCCCTAAGCATTCAAATGTATGAGCCCATGGAGCCATTTTTATTCAAACCACCACAGACAGCTTGGCCTATAGTGGGGTTTTTCTAAGTGTCTGCCCCAATGGAATAGATAAGTGCCATTTCTGCAAAATGGAAAATAAGTACTGTTGTTTTTTTTTGGTTTGGGGTTTTTTGTTGTTGTTGTTTTGACATGACAAGATTTTTGACATTAGATATATGCATATCTAGTTCTTTGGACTGTGTTGCAACCTCCTGCCAGCCTCTGCTGGGAGATGACTTCCTAAAGCAGCTTGAAGACAAGGGACCTTGTCTTCAATTGGCAACTGAAGTTTGACTTACTTCTTTTGGTTTTCTTTTCCCAGTGCACTCTCACAAAAAATGCTGGGATTCCAGACTTCATGATACCTTTATGGTAAAAAAAAAAAAAAATTCAGTTAAAATGACTGAACTGGAGCCCAATGCTCACAAATCAGCTCAACTCAGTAGCAGTTTGTTGATGCAGTGAGAATTCTTAGTGGTTTTGCTTTGTTTCATTTTTTAAATTGTGAGAGATTTCAAAAGTCATGTTACCACAAGAGGGTAGTATTGGACACGGAAGAAAAGGATACTATTTCTCTTGCTGTCACATAACTATTTCTGTAAATCTAAATTTAAAATGTAAGAATCACTCCAGAGGAAAAGTCTGCATCTTCAAACTCCTATACTATTACTTAAGTACACACCCAGTAACAAGCCTGCTTTGACATCTTCTCAAAGCAATCTGACTTAATGTTTGAGAATGTTTTTATAGGAATTTGATCTTTTTTTTATTCCTAACTTACATGTAAAATTGTTCAAATAATGTACGTACATTTTTTTTTAAAGTTTAAATTTTCTTTAAGAATTGTTCTTTTTTGTTTGTCTGGGTATATGCACATGTGAGTGTGGGCACCTTCAGAGTCCAGAAAAGAATGCTTCAGATTTCCTGGAGCTGCAGCTACAGGTGGTTGTGAGCTGCCTGGTGGGGTGCTGGGAGCTGAACTTAGATCCTCTGTAATAACAGAATGTGCTCTTAACTGCTGAGCCATCTCTCAACCCCACAACATATTTTGGTGTATTCAGACATTGTGGGGTTATTTTTATTTAACATGTGCATTAATTTGTGTACTTTCTGTGGTGAAAACACTTAGAATCTTCTCTTACAGCAGTTCTCAAGTATATAAGATATTTTTATTGGATGCAGTCACCAAGACTAATAAAAACCATTCAGTGCTCCTGTTTTGTGACCTTTGAACAAAATTCCTTACTCTCTAAAACTCAATTTTACTCTATTTATATGAGTTCATTTTTCAAACTTCAATTTAAAATGAGATTATGCAGTGATCATCTTTCTCTTCTTTAACATAATATCCCGTAGAACTATCTATATTGTTGAAAACAACAGGATTCCCTTAGTTTTAGGGTATCTTTCTATCATCTATTATATCTCCTTCCTTCCTTCCTTCCTTCCTTCCTTCCTTCCTTCCTTCCTTCCTTTCTTTCTTTCTTTCTTTCTTTCTTTCTTTTTTTCTTTCTTTCTTTCTGTATTCATCATGGGGCAGACACTTTAGTGATTCCAGATCTTAGTTATTGGAAGTACAGTAACAATCAGGGTGGATGTGCTCCCAGTGCTTCCAGTTTTTAATTTAAATATTACTAATTGTTGTTTCTATATTTCCTTCTTATTATTTAAAAATTTAATACATATATACTATGTATCTTAATAATGCACCCTCTGCACCCCCGACTCAACTCCTCCTGGCCCTTCCAACACATTTCTCTCCCAAATTCATGTCCTATTTTTGTTAACTTAATCCAATTCAAGTTGTTCATATGGGCATGGGTATGCAGTCATCCCCCGTGGAATGGGCAGCCTAACAGTCAACACCCACAAAGAAGAATAACTCTCCCCCAGTAGCCATAAACTGCTAATATATCCTTAGAGGTGGGGCCTTTGGAGTTCCTCCCAAATCCATGCTGAATTTTTAATTGGCTTGATCTTGTGCAGGTGACTACAGTTGCCTTGAATTCATGTGTGCTATAGCCATGTCATGGTCCAGAGGGCATTCCTTCCTCATCTTCTGCAATGGTTCCTGAGTATTGGATGGGGAGAGGTTAATGTGGGCAATCCATCCACAGCTGAGCATTCACATTTACTCATTCTTGGCATGTGGACCCGTTATAAGTCCTAAATCAATGACCTCACACTGCATAAAGACGCTTCTCTGACCACCATCTGTGAATACAAATGTAAGTATTTAGAAGGCAGTTTGATAATATGACCATTTAGCAAACAAAACCAATAGGATCTTCTCTTGGACCCATGACTTCCCTAGCCTTGGATTTTGACTATGTTTTCAGTACAAGGTATGAATCTTGTGGAGCAGGCCTAAATCCAATCCAGAGAACAACTGGTTACCTCCATAAACTGTCTTACCACTGTTACACCAGTGGACACATTTTGTCTGGTATGTCAGTGTTGTAGCATGCCAGGTCCAGTGGTGAATAAAAGTAGTGATGTCGTTTCTTCTCCAGCATTCTGCAAAGCTCCTTTTAGATCTATAAAAAGCTGGTCAGCAGCACAAGAGTTCCCCAGCTAATTCAAGATCAATTTCTTCTTTTTCTTCTTCTTCTTCTTCTTCTTCTTCTTCTTCTTCTTCTTCTTCTT
>CAJQZJ010000622.1:3501646-3525649 GCA_907164525.1 Lophiomys imhausi | reverse complement strand
AGGGTGAGTGACCCACCCGCCCCAGTATTTGTGGAGAACACACTGTCGCGAGCTCTGTTTGCAGGCAGTCTTGGCTCCTAATTGCTTTGCTGTGACTGGGTTAGGTCTCTGCCTCTCCGCTACAGTGCACACTGTGCCACCATGTTGGAAACTCCGGAAAAAAATAATCTCACCTTTGCTCTTGTGGTGCGGCTCGAGTGCAGGCTGGATATCAGGCAGACAGGCGGGGCCGCTGGTCTGTGGCTGGAGCCGTGGGCTGGATCCGCTCCTGGGCTAGATCTCTAGCCAGAGCTCCTCTCCAGACTGGTGACGGAGCTGGCTGATCTCAGGATTGTGTTCCCGGGAACTGCGTGGGCTATTTTACCTGGTGACCGGTCTCAATGTTCGCTGTGGGAATTCAGACACCGTCTGTGTTTCACTGTAGGCTAGGGGACCTCACATTCACTCCACAGTGACTAATCTCATTCACCTACTACTCAGATGCACTGCTCTATGGTCAGCGCCATCTTGGATCTATATTAGGTTTTTTGAGACAGGGTTTCTTTGTGTATCTCTGGCTGTCCTGGACTCACTTTGCAGACCAGGCTGGCCTTGAATTCACAGAGATCCACCTGCCTCTGCCTCCCAAGTGCTGGGATTAAAGGCGTGCTCAACCACACCTGGCTCTTCCTAATATTTTTTATTTCGTCTCTTTTTACATCAGCCAGGACTTCTAAAAATAGTATTAATAATGATACTTTTGGTTGTATTTTCCTGTTCTTGATAGTGGTAGATACATAGCTTAATTAAATATAATGGTAGCTGTTGAGATTGTTTTAAGACAGATGCTTTATAGTTTTGTTACCCTGGCATTTTAAACCATATGTGGTGGGAAATGGTCATGAGATCATTACATATTTGGACATATTTCTTAATTTGAAACCATTTTTATGTCTGTGAGGGAAATACTGCTTTTTGTATAGCTGACTCATAACTGTTAATGGAGTGCTATAAATTGTTTACAGTTTAGTTAGGATCTTCTGCAAAACATTGAGTAGTGAAATTTCTGTGTAGCAGTATTTCTTGGTAGTGGCTTGCACATGACAGTCACTGGGGAGACTTAAAAATTAATGATGTCTGGGATAACTTTGTTGTTAGGGGGATGGTAGGAGTGGATATGTAGGGGTAGGGGTGCAGAGGTGTTGGGGTGTGAATTGGCCCAAGCATCAGAAGTATAAAAGATTCTCAAGTGATTCTAATATACAGCCAGCTTAAGACTGTTGCTTTGTAGTTTATTGGGTTGTTTAATGGTGTACTCATCAGACATTGGAATTCACTTTCTAAGCTGTCCATCTTTTTGGTATCTTAGGGGAATTACATTATGTAGTCTTTTTCCTTTCTTTCACAGTTTAAAATAATTCATTAGTAAATCCTCTGGTTGGAACATTTGTTGAGAATACTTAGGGGAATTTTTTTAACATCATAGCTATTAACATATTCAAAAACTGTTTTAGATAACTTATGTTAATTGCATAAATTAGTTTTAATTTATACTGAATTTAAATTTTTTGTGTCTAATTATAAAATGATTTCCCTTACAGGTTTTAGATCTTTTGGTGTCTCATTTCGGATTTTATATATATTCTCTCTTGATGAGCTTTTCTGAACTCTTACCTATTTTACTTATTTAAGGCATTTTTAGATTGTTTTGTTGTGGTTTTATTTTTCTTTGAATTTCATCTATCTGTAGTATTAGATTTTTTTTCAGTCTGCTGATTTTCTTTATGATACATCATTATTTCATACTGTCTTTAGTATTCCACAATTTAGATCAGAGCCCTTTTTTCAATAAAATAGCTCCAAAATATTTTAATCAATATATTTTTGTGGTACTAGGATCAAATTCAGGTCTTTGTGTGTGCTCAGTTGTGTTAGTTACATTCTCTGTCTTGTCTCATCTCTCCTTCACTCATTTCCTCTTTTCCTCCTTACCTCCCCCCCCACCCCCAGTTTTTCTTGGTAGACAGCATCTTACCATACTGTCTAGGTTGGCTTGGAACTCTTGTGCTCAAGGGATATTCCTGTCTCAGCCTCTTGAGTGGCTTGGTCTACAAGTAGATGCCAGCATGCCAAGCTTCTTAAAATATCTTAAATTTTGACTTACATGTGACACAGATCTCTGATTTTAAAGTGTCAAGCCTTATTGGGTATTATTATTATTTCATCATCTTTCCTAACAGTGTCTCTAGAAATGGATGTATAAGGTTTTGACACTGGGATTTTGTTTTCTTTGATATAGGGTCTCAATGTGGTGTTCAGATTCCCAATCTTCCTGTACCCCAGGTCCTTTCCTCCTCAGCACTGGGAATGCAGATGCCAGACACTATACCTGTCTTACATTTAGATGTTTAGTTTCTGATAAATAATCCCTATGATTTCTACATTGGTCACTACAGCCTCCTCATCTTTAAAATTTATGGGATCTGTTCTCAGAGATTAGGCTTTTGCTTTACCCTTTAGATTATATCTCCTATACTTTTATGAATGATAGACAGACTTCTGCCTGCAATACTATTTTGTGTCAGCACTGCACTAAACAGTAATCGTTGATAACACTTTAAGTCTAACACAAGAGTCAAAATGAATGTTAAAATCCAGCTTGGACTATGCAGTGAAAATCAAGTAACTCAGTTGGCATTAAAATAAGTTTAACTTTTGCAATGAAAGCTAAATTTGTACTATATGTTAAGTTATAACAAGTTACTCATCAAAGTGTACTTTTGACTGCTTTGAATTTCTTGACTTTATTTGTAACATGATCCTAAATTCAGAAATATAAACATTAATTTTTTTTTTCCTTCCAAAACAATTTGGGAATTTTTTCCTCCTCATGTACCTGTTTTTTTGTTTTGTTTTATTTAGAGCTGATTTTACATTCTGTAATCTCTATAATCAACAAACTCTCCAAATGCGTTGGTGACTAGGCAGGTAACCTAATGTAGTAAATATTATAGGGACTTTGGAGGCCTGTGGGGAACTGAAGATCACACACTGTGCCTAATGGCTTTCATTTTTAAGAAAATTGCGCTGGGCGCGACCACAAGCCTATAGTCCCAGCTATTCGGGAAGCTGAGACAGGAGGATCGCTTGAGTCTAGGAGTTCTGGGCTGTTGTGTGCTTTGCACATCAGGTGTCTGCATCAAGTTCGGCATCAATATGGTGACCTCCAGGGTGCTGGGGATCACCAGGTTGCCCAAGGAAGATTGAATCGGCCCAGGTTGGAAACAGAGATGGTCAAAACTCCCGTGTTGATCAGAAGAAAATGGCATTAAAAAAAGAAAAGAAAAGAAATGGAGTAAGGTAGGGCCATGGTGGGGCAGAGGTTGGGAAGATGAGGTTGCGAGGAGGTTGGATACAGCAAGGTTGGGGCTGTGGTCAGGCGGGGCCACCTCCTGTGGGCTGCGGCTCCTGGGAGATCTCCTCAACCTAGGCTCCGCAGCTGCTCAGAGATGCAGGTTTAACTTATTTCTTCAGCAAAAATGTGGACTTCGAAAAGCACCAAGGAAGGTTGAACCTCGGCAATCAGACACTGGGTCAAGTGGTGAAGCATAGAAGAGAAATGCCTAGATCTTGCCTCTGGAGGAAACAGTCTTTTATCTTTCCCCGTATCCCATAGGAACTCTCGTGAAGCCCTTTTTCTTCACTGTTGGGTTTACAGGCTGTGCATTTGAATCAGCTGTTATTTGACAATATGAATCACTGAAATCCAGAATCCAGAGTTATTTTGATGGTATGGAAGCTGACTGGTTGGATAGCATACGACCACAAAAGGAAGGATACCCCAGACAGGAGATTAACAAGTGGTGGAATAACCTAAGTGATATCCAGCGGGCTGTGTCAGGCATCATAGCTGCAAATGCTCTTGTGTTTTGCTTATGGAAAGTGCCATCTGTGCATCGAACCATGGTCAAATAATTTGCATCTAACCCAGCATCAAAGGTTCTTTGTTCTCCACTGTTGCTGTCAACGTTCAGTCATTTCTCCTTATTCTACATGACAGCAAATATGCAATTTTTTAAGGTTTTTTTTTTTTTTTGAGACAGGATCTCTGTGTATCCTTGACTGTCCTGGACTCACTTTGTAGACAAGGCTGGCCTTGAACTCACAGAGATCTGCCCTGCCTCTGCCTCCAGAGTGGTGGGATTAAAGGCGTGAACCACCACCATACTCAGCAAATAAGTATGCTTTGTGGAGCTTCTGATGTAGCAGCGTGGACTTTCTGGGTCAAGAGCAGTTTGTGGCAGTGTACCTGGCTGCAGGTGTTATTTCCAATTCTGTCAGTTATGTGTGGAAAGTTACTACGGGAGCAGTCATGACTGTGCTTGCAACAGTCTGCACCAAGATCCTGGAGGGGAAGCTCCCTATCATCTTCCTCCCAGTCTTCACTTTCACACAGCAAGGCAATGGCTTAAAAAGCCATCATTGCCATGGGTACAGCTGGGATGATCCTGGGATGGAAATATTTTGATCATGCAGCGCATCTTGGGGGAGCTCTCTTTTAGAATATGGCATATCACTTATGGTCATGAGCTCATTTGGAAGAACAGGAACCCTCTGGTGAAAATCTGGCATCAAATAAGGACTAGTGGCCCTAAGAAAGGAGGCGATTCTAAGTGAATCAAAGCTGGCCAGAATGGTACATGTGATTCTTGCTGCCTGGAAGAGTCTCAGCATCTGACTGCCCCGGTATTTTAAATGTCCCCATTACATATCTCCTTAGCAAATTATAGCAAAGTTGTGAAATAAATGTTTATATCTCTAGTTTGTAAAAAAGAAAGAAAGAAAGAAAAAGGAATGGCAAGTGTGCTCAGTGGGGTTGAGGTGTTTCCTGCCAGTCCCACAGACCTACCTTTGATATAAGGACCCATATGATATAAGGCGAGAACTGGTTCTTGCAAGTTGTATTTTGGTCCCCATGGTGTGCATACACACATACATACACTCATATACACACACACACTTTAAAAAGAAAATTTCAAACAACTATGTCCTCTAAGTTTAGTATAGTCTCTGTTTAACTTACAAATTATGATAAAACCTTGTATCATCATCTCCACTATTTTTTCTTTCTGACATAGACTCTCACTTCTCAGTTTAGGTTGGCATGGAATCTCTCTATTACTATGAACTGGTGGCAATGTGGCAATCCTTTTGCCTTAGCCTCCCAAGTGCCAGGATGATAGGCATTAGTCACCAGACCAGGCTCATAGTTATCTTTCTATAAATTTTCATTTCTAACGGATTTTAAATTCCTTTTTCTGGATTCTCTAATAGATGGAGTTCATTTATCTTTGTGAAATCACTTCTTCTTATATTTAATTATTTAGCATAGATGGAGTGTGAGTGTGGATGCATATGTGCCCTGGCACATGTTTAGAGATTAGAGGACAACTTTTGGGAGTGTGTTCTCTGCTTCCACTTTGGTTCTGAGGGAAAGACTCTTGTTTCTGTCACTACATTGAATACCTGAGCCTCTGGCTGATTTTTCCTGTCTCTGCTTCCTATTCGGCCATGAGTATGGCAATTTACAGATCCAAGCCACGGCATCTGGCTTTTTTTTTCTTTTTAGCATGGGTTCTAGGAATTGAACTCAGATCACCAGGCTTGTGTACAAGTACTTTTTCATGATGAACCACCTCACTGGGTTTGAGATCACTTTTAATCTTTTTGATGTCTCCTCACTCACCTCATGCCTGCAGGACAATTGACCACTAAGGCTACTGCCCTGTCCCTTGTTTGGTTGTTATAGTTGAAGTTGAAAAAGTTAATTGTATATATGATATAATGCTGTGGTTATTTAAAATGAATAAAATGCACATTAATGTATCCTTTAGGAGTATTCAGTTGCCCTTCTTAAAATATACATTTGTAGGCTGAAGAGATGGCTCAGTTGTTAAAAGCACTTACTACTCCTGCAGAAGATCTGGGTTTAGTTCCCAGTACTGACTGACATGATGGTTCACAACCACCTGAAATTCCAGTTCCAGGGAATCTATCGTCCTTTTCTGACCTTAGTGGGGTCATGCATGCAAGTGGTGTACATACATACCCTTAGGCACATGCATATTATATATATATATATATATATATAAAATATGTATAAAATCTTCTTGAAAAGATGGCTTTGTGGGTAAGAGTACTTAGGACCTGAGGAGCAACGTTTGATCCCTGGAACCCATATTAATGTGGAACGCAAACCAATTGTACAAAGTTGTCCTCTGTCCTCTACTGTGTGCCATAGAACATGCAAGTCTCCCTCACCTCCGCACCCATCTAGACTCACTAGAACAATAAAAGAACACATAAAATCAAGCCATTCTAGGATGACTTGGCTGATTTCTGTCAGAAGCACACACTTCAAAAGCATCACTGGGGTTACAGAAACTACAAGCACACTCAGCTTTTGAGTCCCCAGCACCCACATCAAAAGCTGAATGTGGTCACATTTGTACCTGCTACTCCAGTGCTTTGTGGGGAGGAGACAGGAGAATTGTTGGGGCTTACTGGCTGCCAGCCTAGTTCCAGAACCCATGACAGACCTTGTCACAAGGGAATATGGCAGAGAATGATAAAGTAGGATATCCAATGTCATTCTCTGTCCTCCAAGAATATACAGTCATGTGCAGCTGCACACTCGTTCACATATACTGTATGCACAATAAAATAAAAACCAATTAAGTTTGAGGGGCAAAGAGAATATTTAAATGGAGCATTCAATGAGTGTGGCCCAAGTTAAACTTGAAATCACAGAAATATTGTTGTACTAATTGTCCTCAATTTTTGTGTCCTTCTATATGAGCAGATCATCCTGTTGAGAGTGATTTCAAAGGATAAAGACATGTTATTCATGCCACATGACACAGAAGCAAAACTATTAAAAGCGGTTTTCTAGAAGAGGCACTTATATGAGGAAAAAAGGATTTATTTTTCTTGTTGAGAGATGGTTTCCCAAAGTGGTTAAAGGATTTTTCTAGAATAATTTTGTAAGATCCCAAAGAAACTTGGGGCAAATGGCTAACTGTGGTGCCTAATAGCATACAAAGTGCATGCTGGTGTCAGGTTTTCTTAACATGGCAAGTGCCTGTTATAGAGTCCTGACACTTCTCACCGTGCCCCCTACCCTTAACCTTTTCAAGCCCTGAGCTTTGCTTCACTTCCTCCAGCTTCTGATTCCTATATAACCGTGCAATCCCAGCTATGTGCTCTTTTTGCCAGTTTCCCTTGGCCCCTTCTCTTCTTTTTCTTTCTTGCTCTCTTCCCTCCCTCCCTTTCTCCCTCCCTCCCTCCCCCCCCCCTCTCTGCTCTCTTCAAGGTACTGGCCATGTCTAGTGTACTACTTTCTCTCCCTGCTGTGGACTCTTCCAGATGCCTCTGGCTGTATCCTCCCTCTTATCCACAGTAAAACCTTTGTCCTGAACCATACCTTAGAGTGCTCATGTCCTCATTTTTTGTTCTGCTTTTTACTGTCTCTGATATTTACCATAACCACTTTAGAATCAACTGCATTCCCCATCCACTTACCATGCCAGAACTAGATTATTTATTTTCTGGAGAAATAGTAGGTGGAGTATCCTTGCTTTTGGAAGGCTTTCAAATCTGCCTTTTTGAGCCATGTTAAGGCAAGCAATTGGTAAAAATTAAGAGTCAGGATAATTTTATCCCATAACCAAGGTGACATTGTGCTATTTTTAATGGAAATAATAAGCACATTTTTGCTCATCATGAAAGAAAAAACATTTTTTGCTACATTTTGAATCCAATTTTGAGATTCCAAAAATAGGAAAAATGTTCACTTTATTGTAGAGCTGAACGATGGGCTTATTACTTTAATATAGTTTTTTGTTGTTGTTGTAACCAGTTGGTGGTTATTTTAACATACTATTACCTATATTGTATATCTGTTCTCTTTAGCTGATATATAGAATGTCTTGGGGGGAAATCAACTTTTTTCTTTAACAAATGTACAGGGCATAGTTTTATTAATTTTAAGTTTGCTGATTTTTTCACAGTTTCTAATTATGATTCCACAGGTATTGTCTTTTGATGCCTATTTGGAAGATGAAGTGCCTGATAAAAGGCAAGAACTCTATAGAATAAGATACTATAAAATCTATTTCTACCTTGAAGATGACACCATTCAAGTAAATGAACCAGAAATGATGAATAGCGGACTGCCTCAAGGTATCTATTTAAAACAGCAATGCAGTTCTTTTGCTTCTAATTCCTGCCTTTATATATTGTCTGTCTTTAGCTTTTTAAAAGGCCCAATCTAATACTTAGGCATCTCAGTATGGGAAGCAATGAATATAAACATGACATTAGTAGTTCGAGATAGTGACCTATCATATTTCTGCCACTTATAACCCAACATAAGCCATTTCCCTCCTCCCTCTGCAGAATGCTATATTAGTATATTTAGTAAGCAAACTCTCCTGTGTGTGTGACCATGTCTTCAAAGCTGTTAGTTTCTTTGGTGCCACTGGATCACCTCACTACATTGTCCAGGACGCTGTTGCTTCTTCTTTAGAGAAAAGAAAGCTTTTCTCCCCTGCAAATTTCAGGTTGCCATTGTTTCTTTCTTGAATTTGCTGCCTGCCACTTGTTTCAGTTCACCATTGTGTATGACGGGTGGTGGTGGTAGCAGGGAATATAGTGCGGCCTCTGACATTTTGGTGATCAGCAAGCTTACTGGAACTGTAGCAAGGGCCAGGGCAAGGTACAACTGCCAATGACATGCTAATAACCTTCTACCTTCAGTTAGACCCTACAGGCTACAGTTCTACATCCTCCAAAGTGATTCCTTTATGTTTTGAATTCCTTGATGCGTTCATTCCTTCATTAGAGTCTCAGTTTCCATATTTATTAGGCAGCATCATCCTAATCTAATCATTCTGGAAATGGCCTCACAGATGCAACCGTGATATGTTTTTCTAGTTTCCTGGTGTTTCTGAGACCAATGAAATCAACAAGATATACCACCACAGCATCTCAACAGAGCCCCATTCCTTCACTATGTATGCCTGTAGTCTTTATCTATGTTCCACTTCTGTTGTAGTTAACCTTGTGGCCACAGAGAAGCTGATACTAGAGATCAAAGGAGATGACATTTCTTTTTTGTGCTGTGGTTCTTCTTTTGGAGTGAGACTGAATTCTGGATACTGTTAAGGGATAGCAATCATAGTGGGGACAGGACTGACAAATTGTCATGTGTAAAACAGAGCAGTAAAAATGATGATATTTGGAATAGGAAGAATCAAGTGTCTTTGAAATCTAAGTGAATTACTTACTTAGATGCTATTTGCACTAACAACACACTAAGAATATAGAAAAATTGAGTGTTTATTTGATCTTGGTGTAAATGACTTTCCAGGGTCTCTTATTCTTTGAGGACCCTCTCCCCCTTCTCCCACCTATCCTACTCCTCCAGTGTAGGGTGCCCTACAGATCAGCCCCTTTCAGTTCAGCAGTCATATGAGGGCTAAGAGCTTCATCCTGTACTGGTGGCCTATATGGCAGCTCCACTAGGGCAAAATGTCCCACTAATAGGTAACAAAGTCTACGTTCCTATTCCTTTCAATCTGTTGGTTGTAAGATAGTTATCCTATACTACATGGCTAAAATCCAGGTATAAGTGAATAGATCCCATGTGCATCTTTATGGGTCTGGGTTAGCTCGCTCAGAATGAGCTTTTCTAGTTCCATCCATTTGGCAGCAAATTGCATGATTTCCTTGTTTCTGATGGCTGAGTAGTATTCCATTGTGTGAATGTACCATCATTATCTATTCTTTATGTGACAGCTTAGATACATAGTGTTAACTTCCAAGAAACATGTAGACATAACTCTCCCATAGACCCCCAGGAGAAGGCTCATGGGCCAAATTAAAATGAATGAATCATATAATATACTAAAATAGTTTAAAATGCTTAGTGACAGCTTGAAATGTATCTTAGTTACAAAGCCCTAGCCCAACACATTAAAGGTCCTGGTTTCCACACCCCACAAACCAACTAACAGACAGACACTGAAAAGATGCAGTGAATTGCAGGGGAGAAGGAGACACTTTGGACTAAGTTTAAATGAAAGAAGAGTACACTCTGCCTGAGTCCTGGGGTAGATATTAGCTCCCCACACCCCAACTTTATAAGCCTTGATAGTAAGTAGCATGGTTTAGAGACCAATATTGAGGGTTAAACAAGGAGAATCACAGGCAGGAGGAGCTCAAAATGGGGATGAATGTGCTTGGCCAAAGCTATAGCTCACCGGTAGTACTACTGAATAATAATAGATTTTGTTTGTGTTTCTTGGGCACAGTGCACTTGGGGCCAGAATGGATGGTACTGATGAATGAATGAGTGGCCAAATTAAGGTCTCATGAATATTGAGTGCTCATGAATATTTAATGACTCATATATTTAGTGTGCTTGAATATTTAGAGTACAGGTGCTTCATATATATTTAATGTTTACTGAAAGTTAGTTATGTTTTAGTCCTTCTTTTCTATATTTAACACATATATTTAGTTCTTCCTTTCTATATTTAACACATGTATTTCACACTTACTACTTTCGTATTGTTATGTCTTATGATTTCCGCCTATGTTGAATGACCTTTTTGCTTATTAACTACTTATTTAGGCCTAACACCCCCGTAATGATTTATCATGATGAATTTAAAGAGGAAATTAGGGTGGGTGCAGGGGCTTCTGAAAGAAAATATCAAGGATTTTTTCCCCTGATAGTGTAGCTTTATTGTGTCTGCTGTATGGGATGATGAATTTGGAGCCAGTTAGCACTGCCAAGAAGTATTTGTTGAATCCCTATCTTTGTAAAGTCTAAGAATGGAGGTATGACATCTTAAAAGGAATGTTGAGGATATCTGTATGATGATGTTTATCAGGCAGTTAGAAACTTGTAGGGAAAAGTAAAATCGAGACTAGAAACCTGGAGTGGGAATCAGGCACCCAGATTATAACCAAAACCAGCCTGCTTCCTTTTTCTGAGGGTAAACAGCCTCATTATTCTGTTTCTCAGCTCTTACACTATCTATTCCCTGGCCAGTATCAATGATTGTATGCTAAATCCTTTAAGAAATATGAGGATACCTTAACATTAAGAACAAAAGTGGTTTTCACTGTCATAAAGATGAAAAATGTGACATATTATTTTGTGAAGGGATAAGAAGTTTTAGACTCTTGATACAGTTCGAGTAATTAGAGAGGAAGCAAGCCAGTAAGCAACACCCCTCCATGGCCTCTGCATTAGCTCCTGCTTCCAGGTTCCTGCCCTGTTTGAGTTCTTGTCCTGGCTTCTTTGGTGATGAACAATAATGTGGAAGTGTAAGCTGACTAAACCTTTTCCTCCTCAACTTGTTTTTTGATCATGGTGGGTTTTTTTTTTTTGGTCACAGAAATAGAAACCCTAACTAAGACAACAAACAAACAAAAACAATAACAACAAAAAAAATAACAAGTATATATTAGCAATGTTTAAGGTATTGAAAATAAAGAGAAAATTACAACTTTTCATTTTTGTGACCATGCATTACTTTAGTATATTTGGTTATGTGGACAGTATTGCTTTAGCAAAAAATATATTCTAAAGATTGGATTTTATTTTAGGTATATGAATGTTTGCCTGCATGTATATATGTTCACTACATGCATGCCTGGGGCCTGAAGAAGGTGCTGGATCCCCTAGAACTTGAGTTACAGACAGTTTTGTGTTTCCCTGCTGGAGAATTTGCAACCTCTGCAACAGCAAAAAAGTGCTCTTAACTACCAAGCTGTCTTTCCGGCTCCTAAAACATTCTTTCTTTTAAGGTTTTCCTTACATATTTTGCTCTGATGTTTCCTAACCAAGCTTCATTTACTTTTAGATTACTTTTCCTACTGTGACACCCAGCTTGGCCAAGTGGTCTAGAGGTCTTGGACTAGAAGTCACAAGATACCCCAAACCTGCGTTATTTGCTTGGATTGTTTATAATTTTATTTTTACTTGTGCATGTGTACAGGCAGACCAACTTCAGTTGAAGCTGTATATTCTTGAAGTAGGAGTATTCTTTCAGTGTTCTCTTTTTTTTTGAAATTTTTTTGAAAAAAAACTTTGTTTGAAACAGAATCTACCTATGTAGCTGTAGGTGGCCTGGAAATTGGTAGGTAGACAAGGCTGTTCTTGAACTCATGGAGATCCCCTTGCCTTTGCCTGCTGGGATTACAGACGTATGACATCATTCTTGTCCACCTTACTTTTTGATACAGGAGCTCACTGGTTCACCTAGGCTAGCTGGCCAGCAAGCCCCAGGGATCTTTGTGTCATCAGCTCTACAGCTCTGGAATGCAAACACGTGCAGTGCAACTATGCCCAGTTTTCTTTTGTCTTGTTGTTAATGTGGTTGCTAGACAGTGGAACTTGAGTCCTCATGCCTGCATGACAAGACTTCTGCCTAGTGAGCCATCTCTCCACCCTAGTCTTATTACTTTTCAATGAAAACTTATATTCTTGAAGCTTAGTGGTCCTTGTGTAGTATGTTTTTATTTCATGAAACTATCCAAGAACTGTCAAATGCAACCTCTACAAGGATTTTCGAAAAGTACATTTTTCTTAATTTCTTAATTTCAAAGCTCACAAAAGCAGATTCTCATGGTAAGTCATGATTAACTTTTAAATTCTTTTTATGTGAGGGGAAAGGAATCTTATTCACAAAAACTTGGGGGAAAGAGCCCTGAGAAAAAGACTATTTTAATGCCTCTGGAAAAAAATCAGGATTTCTGATGGGCTTACTGTGATTAGGACATTTTGTTGGCGAAGAGGCAGCTCAGAAGTTGTGGGAAGAACACTGTAATCATGCCATGTAATGACACTGAGTTTGTCAGCAGAGTGGAGAAACCTGGAGCAAATCTTGTTGAAAGCAAGCATGAATAACCAACCACTCTGCCACCAGGTTCTGTTTACAGAGACCCATGTCTCTTAGAATATTTAATATGATTGTCATTAAGGAAGATCTGCTTAGGTAGTGAATAATTTGAAAATTCATTTAGGTGTCTTCTTCAGGCCTTCTTAAGTAATCTAGGAAAAGAAAGTAGATTTAATAAGCCAATGGTTTAGACCTTGGTAGGATGGAGCAGGTAGCCTTTGTGACTTGAGTTGTCTGCTCCTGCCTCTCATGCAACCATGGGTTCTAGAGAAGAGGCTTGGGGTCAAGTTTAGGTGTTGTGCACTGATGTGCTCCTGTTGCTTGAAATGGTTTTGAGATTTTTCCAGATTGCTGAGAGTTCAGATGCACTTTTTCCATGTGAGCCGTACAGTTCAAGAATCAGTGAAACTAGATAAATTATAATTCCCTAACATACACCATTTTAGTTGTCTCCTTTTCTTTTATAGAGTTCAGGGAAGTTGGAATAAGCTAGAAATGAAAACAGGTATCCATTAGGGTGGTCCAAAAATTGGTATTCCGTTTATGTGAACTTCTATTCAGAACATTGTATTTTAATATATATTAGTTCTTGTTGCCAAAGAGATTTGTGTGTATTATGAGTCAAAGAAGTCATTGTCACAATTTAAGACTTTCTGGAATTTCTTGTCAAGGCATAACTTTCTTTTATAGTTTATATATGTATATATGCATACATATACATTCATATTTATAGAGTCTGTGGTCTTTGTGCTAGGCTATAGTTAAAACAATTTTACATCAAGCCAGTAATGTCAGATAAACGCAGAAGCTTAACAACCCTACCTGTCTACCAGAATAATTCTCAGTTCAGTATTATCATGTACAAACTAATCTGTTTTAAAGAAAAAGGTGATGATTAGAAAGATGGCATGATTTCTGGCATGGTCCAGGAACACTCTGTCTCAGGTACAGAGTCATCCGTTTTGGTACTGCTGACCTGGAGTAAAAAGCTGGCTTTTACATGGTTGTTAGTACATCCTTGGATAAGAACAATGATCTATAGTAATAACATCTTTTGGTTCCTCAGCTGGATTTACTTTTGAAGAATAGTGATTTGCTTGAATGAAGCAAATGTGTTTACAAACTAAAATTCCTTGTTTGTATACCATGCATTTGTATCAGGTATATTCTATATGTAAGCATTTTATCCTATGAAGTAGAGGGAGGCAACAGTAGGGTTGCCAGGTAAACTGTGAGCTAAGCATTTAAGTTTGAATTTCAGGTAAGGAATGAAGTTTTTAGTATAGCCATATCCTAAATACTGCGTGTGATATACTTTTAGTAAAAAAATTATTCATTATATTTCTGTGATTTAGATCTAATTGGGCATCCAGTATTGCATTTTGCTAAGTCTGATACCCTAGGAGGGTTAACATTGGGGCAGGAATGGAACAACATAGACTTTAAAAGTGAAAAGGGCTGAAGAGATGTCACAGTCAGTAAAGTGGTCGCCACACAAACACAAAGACCTGAGTAAGGGTTCTTCATGATCCATGTAATAAAGCAGGCATGGTGGTGCACATGTGCAATCCCAGCCAGCACTGGGAAGGCAGAGATAAGATCTCTGAACCTAGCTCTCAGCTCTTCTTACCAATTCAGTGAGTCCCAGGTTCAATGAGAGACAGTCTTTAAAAAAAGGTTGATTATTGAATATCGCCTTATACCTTTGTATACTGATACAAAATTAATATTATATTTGGCTAAATTGGTATTGATCATTGTATATTAATGCAAAATTAAGATTGTATAGGGCTACATCGGTATTGATCTTTGTATATTGATACAAAATTAAGATTATATTTGGCCACATTGGTATTGATCTTTGTATATTGATACAAAATTAAGGGTAACGCTTCTTTTTTTTTTATTTTTTTTTTTTTGGTTTTTCGAGACAGGGTTTCTCTGTATAACAGCTCTGGCTGTCCTGGACTCGCTTTTGTAGACCAGGCTGGCCTCGAACTCACAGAGATCCGCCTGCCTCTGCCTCCCAAGTGCTGGGATTAAAGGCGTGCGCCACCACCGCCCGGCCGGGTAACGCTTCTTAAAGGTATTGTTCGTAGTAAACTTAAAAATGCAATGTCAAGTTTTGACCTCTCGCTACCAACCGACATAAACTGTTTAGGATAATTAAGAAACGGAAACTAATAGTCATGAAAACGTGTCATTTTGTTAGTTACTATGACAGTCTATCACAGTTATTTTCTAAGCTACTCAGAAATCAAGTTGCTAAGAGACAAGCAATATTTGCTTATCTAAATATAAGAGATAGATAGGGCATCTTCAAAAACCTCAAGAGATCTGCAGAATATGGCATTCAAAGATGTTTTCTTAATTTAAGATTTTTTGATATTGAGACATGTCAGCTCCTGACAGCACCCCCTATTCTACTCCAAGTAGAAGATGAGCATCGAAGAATCTCCAGTGAGAGATGATTGAATTGGTGGTAAGCCATTCTCTTGGCAAGAAAAACCTCTTGCTTCAACTGTAGACAGACTTCTGTCCAAAAAGGACAAAACTTGGAAGCAGATAAGTCGACAGCCTAGCTCTGCCAAGACAGGGTAGGTAAGTCCTTCATAATTCCTGCTCTGCAATCAATGTCTGTCAGAGAAATGGGGCCAAATGGCTGAAGATTGATGCTGTAATGTATGGAGAGAAAATGGGAACTGTCCAGGCAGTCACTGGTTTGTCATTTTTTAGTTTTGGAAGCTGCAGGCCCTGCACTTCCTATATAATCAGATATATTTATCCCTCTCAGGTCTCTGAGGTGGTTGAAGAATAGATAGCTAGAGTCTCATAGTTAAATTTTGAGTTGTTTAGGAATCAAGAGGGTGTTCTGGATCTAAGAAGATATTTTTAAAATTATGAGGCAAGTTAGTATGAAAGCTGAGTTAGATATAGGACTTTAAACACATGGAGATGGTTAGATAGTAGAATGTTAAAGTCAGGTGCCAAATCCATATGGACTGGACATTGGGAATGTATGCTAAGCCATATAACTCTTATAATTGTGGCCTATTTATTTCTGTTGTTTTGTATTGTATTTATAGTTATAAGAAAAAGAACCATTTTTTGGACTGAAAGGGAGAGCTGTTGGGGGGAAAAAAGAAATACCTTAAACTAAAAAAAAAGAAAAAAGAAGGGAAGAGGATGGGGGGGTTGAGGGGGAGGAGGGTGGAAGGGTGGGACTGGAGGGGGGAGTAGGGAGGGGATTGTGATTGAGATGTAACTTGAAGAAATAAAAAATAAATTATTAAAAAAAAAGGTTGAAAGCAATAGACCAAGGTACTTGATGTTGACCTCTGGCTTGCACACACACACACACACACACACACACACACACACACACACACATACACACACACTAGCATGTACACACAGACATGTCTGCATGCATACAGCACACACACAAATAAAAAATTTTGAAAAAGAATTTAAGAGAAGAGACAAAGGTGTGTTTATACTATTCAATAAAATATTGTAGAAAAAATGAGAGATGAAGTAAGGAAGGTATGAGGAGAATAGGAGGTGGTATATAATACTTGTTACACAACGCAAGTATCATCAGTGGTACTGGATGCTTGAGAGATCAGAAGTGAAAAATCCAGGAGCCACTTAGGAACTTAGAATCTGAGTGGTGCTCAGAAGTTTCCCCAGTTAAAGGTGGAAGAGAAAGCACAATCTAAAGGGATAACATGAAAGAAATATGTGGGAAAGTAGCGAGACAAGAAGTTGGGAGGTATTTGGGAATCAATCACAGAGTTTGTAATGAAAACTAGGCCTAAAGGTAATAATGCAAAATGATGTTTCAGAATTTACTAGGCCAAATTTTTGTACTGATGGAGTGGTTAATGGGGACTTGCATATAGTTGCTATTTCTCATTTTGTTCAAAGATGTATGATGTTTAACATTTTGTTCATTTGTTGCTAGGTATGTGTCAGATTAGCAATATATGAAAAAGTTATTCTTGTAAAACTTATACTGCAAAAGTGACATTTTAGAGAAACAGCAGTAAAACTGGAATAGACACTTTAGTGGATAAGCAAATAGAACATAGGAGAAGGGAATGATGCTCTGTCATATCTTATCACTGGATATAAATTTGGTAGACACAATGACAAAGGCAATCCCGTTTTAATATTCATTCACTTAAGTACTATCTTGTTCACCCTAGGTACACAGTGTCACTGAAATAAAGTAGATATACATACAATAGTGATTGAAATAAATGTTTGGCCTTTTAATTCTGAAAGATGAATTCTACCAAGCTGAATTTAGTGTTATGAGTAAAATCTAAGGAGGTCTGAATGACATGGAAACATGTTAAGTATAAATGGATATGTGGCCACTTTGATGTCCACCACAGGGAACTGTTAAAGCTTGAGTGTAGTCAGATAGGAGGGCTTAAAGGAAGAGAGATGAGGTCAAACTGGAAGGCCCACAGATGATGCTTGGATGTATGTTCCTGCTAGCTTTATCCAACAGCTGAGAAGATACATGCCTGAAAAAGTTAAAGGACTGACATGGTGCTTTCATTTTTTTCTTTTTTCTTTTCTTTCTTCTGTGTGTGTGTAACATTTTTATTTGTTTACCGTATGACTTAACTGCTTTTCAGGGTGTGCTAAAGACATGGCATCCTGCCTATTTCTTTGATTATTCTACAATAAACTCCTACTAGTCGACTTCTTGCCATTTATCATGGAAAACTATAAACACACAAATCCCAATAAATAGTTGTTATAATCCCTAGAGAACACAGTTGAGAGATTGTGGGAATGTATGACTGAAAGTTGTTATGTGCAACCATACGTTTCAAATGGTCCACGGTGGGTTTCTTAGTCACACAGTATTATTGTAATGTTAGACTTGTTTTTGGTTAGTAAATTTTTCTTGTTTGTAAATAGACCCACTTTCTGTTTCCAGCCCACAGATAGTCAAGACTATTTTCAGTTACGATTTTCCTGTTATTTTCCAAAGCATCTACTGGGGGCTGGGATAAAGAAGCTGTGAGGAGGTCTGAGATGCAGGCTCTGAAAATGCTGTGATGCATGGACTGTTGCAGTAGGCAGGTGGCTGGTTCTGGAAATTAGTCCTGAGAAAGGGGGGCAGGCTGCTTTGAAAGAGCATCTCCAACATCAATTTATTTTCTCCTTCCTTATAGCTGCCATCTTTCTAGCCCATTTCTATTCCATTTTACCTCTGGACCTGCCTCTTCTCCTTCACTTAAGTACTTTCTGGTTGATGTACAATGAAATGTAACTCAGTGAAAACTGGAAAATAATGGTGTTTTGTTAGTCTGAAATGTAAAGTTCAAAATGCTGTTCTCTCATTTCTTAGGATATAGCGTCGGTCTAGACACTTAAACATTCTTGGTGTTAGTGTCTCATCTATGAAGTGAACATTGATAATTCATGTACTGTCTGTTTGTGATATTATTGAGGATGAGTCTATTCTAGGACGATGATGGTAATTGTGGTTATTGTTGTTAGTATTTAAATGCACTGAGGCATACTCCTGTATATTTTGAAAGTGATAATATTCCTATTCAGAGTCTTACCTAACAAAAACTATAGCTTATTTGAATTTTTATAATGAAGTACAAATTGTAAGTATGTGTATTATTTACTTTTTTATTACTGAGATAAAACACCATGACCAAGGCAGCTGACAGAAGAAAGTTTTATTAGAGCTTATGGTTTCAGAGGGTTGGAGTTTATGATGGTGGAGTGAAGGATTGGTAACAGAAAGGAAGCTGAGGGCTCATTTTGTGAACAGCAAGCACAAAACTAACTGCAAAGCCTTTCTTCAGTGACATACTTCCTCCAACAAGGCCATACTTCCTATACCTCCAAAATAGTGCCATCAATTAGGGACCATGTATTCAAATGCCAAAGGCCACGGGGGACATTTAAATTCAAATCATCACAGTATAGATGCAGTTTTTTGCACTTGTATATGTTGTGTGTGCATGCGTGTGCATATGGATGCTCAGAGTCAATGCTGGGCATCTTCCTTGATCTCTCTGTACTTTTTATTAATGCAGACTCTCTCACTGAACCTGAAGCTCACGGATTCAGTCTAATCTAGCTAGCCAGCTTGCCCTGGGTATCTCCTGTGTCTTTTTCCTAAGTACTGGTATTACAGGCAGCTGCCACTCCTGCCAGGCATTTATGTAGGCTCTGGGGATCCAGGCAAGTGCTTTATCCACTGAGCTATTTCCCTTAGTTCCATAGATGAAAGTTTTGAAGAAGCTCCAGACTGTTGAGTATTTAATAACCTGTCACCGTGCAAGTACTCTCAAAGAGACATATAATAGTTCCTGGAAATATCTGAAATGCCATCCTTTTATAGATTTTAAGTATGCAATTTGTTCTAAATGTCTAATCTTGAATGATTAAATAATTTGCATACTGTTTTCAATGGCATGAATTAAAGGCTAATTGAAGTATAATTCTTTGCAGTAAAATTATATCATCTTTTATGTAATACACTTAAAAATAGTCCATGCTAGTTCTAATTTCATAGTTTTATTATTTTAATTTAATGTACTAAATAATTAAAAATTGCTATGAAGAAAAGAAGAGGAAAACGATTTTACTTCATTTCTCTTCAACAAACTGAAAAGATAAGTGGAGTAATGAAACAGTGCCCAACATAGTTCCTGCCACATAAAGAGTTTTCATTAACTGTTCTTATAATAAACAAGAATGAATACATTTTAAGTATTTCTAGACTTTGAGAAAAGGAAGTGTTCTCAATCTATATACATTACAAAGAAGGTAAGTTGACATCTTTATAATAAAATGCTTCCATACTGAGGTCACAACAAGGCATGTGTTACTGGATTATTAGTAACTTAGGGTCCTTCGGTTCTTTTTCCCTTTGCTCTGAGGGTCAATTCTCATGCCTCCATTTTGGTATATCGTGATATACTGACTGCTCGTTGCTTAGAGCTCATTCTTCAAAGCTCTTTACATATACAGGCAGCCTTAGAAAGACCAAGATGGCCTTGCTTTCTAGTGTAAGTTGTCTTACAGCCTTGGAAGGGAGAGGCAGTCCTTCCCTGCAGCACAAAGGGCAGGCATGTTTTTTATTCAGTCTAGTACTATACTAACTGCTCACAGAAGGCGTAGGTCCTATGAGGTTAAGGTTCCTCTCTTGTGGTACCACTTGTGTTGTAGGTGGGTATCTTCCTTGATCTCTCTGTACTTTTTATTAATGCGGCCTCTCTCACTGAACCCGAAGCTCACTGATTCAGTCTAATCTAGCTAGCCAACTTGCCCTGGGTATCTCCTGTGTCTGTTTCCTAAGTACTGGGACCAAAACAAAAAACAAAAAAATCCTCATTTTGTCTCCTTCCCCTTGGGAATTGGGGTTTAGGCAACTGGCTCAGAAAAGGATGATCCTCTTTGTTTTGCTACTGCCCACCTCTATTGAATAGTGAACTATCCCTTTGTCTGTACCAGGAAGAGACCGAGCCCCTTAGGGTTGGATATGGAAGATGTGATTAAAATCAAGAACCCGTGACTCAGTACTGGCTGAACCGATGAAGTCTCTAGTAATCCTCATTTGATGGAAGTGGTTGGGTAGAGCTAGGCAGAGGTAATGGAGGAAGAAGAAAGAAAGAATACGTTTCTAGATGAAAAAGGATTCTGTGAAATTTCCAAGCAGCCTAAAGTCATTCGTGTTTATTGAAGCTGTAAATCATAGTGCTGGCACACGTAAACCTAAAGCTGGCTAGTTTATTTATTTATTTGTTGGCTTTTTGAGCCAAGCATATACATTTCAATGAGCATATTACCTTTGGGCCTTAATGCCTTGTGTAGTTGAATGCATTGCGTTCTAATTAGTGACTGAAAGCAAGGCTTTTTATTGCAGGAAAGGGACATGACAGAGTGGCATTTTTGCTCACTGTGCTAATACCACCTCTCTTTTATATCTGTTCCTGTCCTCTGGTCTTTATGGTTTATGAAAATACTTCCCTAACAACACTGAGGAAATTCAAATGTTGTATCAGATGGGTAAGAGACCTCTGGACCTAAGAATCTTGGTTCACTTTTACTTGAGTTTGAATGTATAATATTGCCTCCTAGAAAGGACCCCTTGCCTACTACTCTGCCACAGGGAAGCATGCAGGGTTGTTGCTGAGATATCCCATAACTTCCTGCTAGCCATATGGTTAATTAAACAACTGTGTTTTATTTATCCCTCAGGCATTTCTCTCAAGCGTCATCGGATTCCACTCCCACCTCCCAATGATGATCAGTATTATAATGCATTTCACTTCAATATCAATGCAAAAGTTGTCTTCTATGGACGCACTTTCAGGATTTATGATTGTGATCGATTCACAAGAAACTTCTTGAAGAAAATAAGAATCAAATTGAGTCCACCAAAACCCCGTCCAATAGATCCCTATATGAAGATGCGGAGAGAGGTAAGAATTGATATATCTGTGACTACTTGTCTGCAGACAATTGGTGACCAGTACAGCCACTCTTGCTGCAAATACAGAAGAACTTTTGAAACTATGGTTATGAGAGCTGTCTTGTTCTTTGTATAGAAGGGAAGACTGAATGGTGGCCACTAACCATAGTTTCAAAAGCAAGTCCTGGAATATCTAAGGTAAAATGACTTTGTATCACTCTAAAAGGAGATTTTCAGGTTTAGACTCACTTTTATGTCTTTTCATATGCCTTGGATGGTAAATACAAAGTCTTTAGAGGCCTCAGAGAAAAAAAGATCCATACAAGTTACTACTCCTTACATATGGCTATATGAATTCACTAACAGTTATATGATAGTGATTATGAATGATGGTAAATTATATGACTTTCATAGAATATTGTCAGATTTCATAGATTTCTAAAGAAGAAAATGTTTGTGTCAGGAATTGAAAATAAATACCAAGGGAAAGCAAATGTTTAAAATAATTTTCTTTTAGACTATAAGAACCACTTTAGCATTTCATTAGGGCACAGAAAACTCATCAATAAATATAGGAAACTTTGGAAAATTAAGAGTTTAATAAGAGAAAGGAAAATGTCCTTAATTTCAGATTAGAATGTTAGACTGCAGGTGGCTACAGAGATTACACAAACTTGATAGCAGCTTAAAAGTTTTTTTGTTTTTGTTTTTTTTTTTTTGTAGAGGTATAGGCTATTTCCATGGTTTGGCATTAAAAAGCAGGTAACAGGTTTAAAACACTGTAAATAAATTAAAGGTGACAGCTGTTCAACCTGGTTTTACAAACCTCCAAGAGTTGAAAAAACTTAGAGCTAAGGTAAAATAATGCATGGTGTTAGCCCATGCCTTTACCTCCAGCAGAGACAGGAGGATCACTATAGAGTTAGTTGTCTTATAAATTCTAGAGTTACAAGAAACAGGGTGGTGATGGTGCACACCCTTAGTCACATCATTGGGGAAGAATACACCCTTAATCCCAACACACTAGAGACAAACAGGCAGATCTCAGAGCTCAAGGCCACCTGATACGAAACAAGCTCTAAACAGAGAAAAACTTTGATCCAGGAGTGGAGGAGCACATCTTTAATCCCATCAGTTGGAAACCACATGTCTTTGATCCCAAAACTTAGAATGCAGAGACAGGCACATAGGATTTGGAAAGATTTAAGTTTAAAAGCTACTTACAAAAGGCAGGCTGCAATTCAAACAAATTGTCCTTTGAGATCTCAAAATATATACACTAAAGGTTTGTTTAGCTCCAAAATATCAAAATAATTTCTTCTTTAATCCGGATTGAAAGGTAATACTTTATATATTATCAAAAAAAAACAAATTTGCTCCAGGAAAAATATTACCTGACCCCCCCCCCAAAAAAAAAGGTAATTGTCCCAGAGTTAGGATTAGGGCAGGGCTCTGTTCTTATCTTTCCAGGAGATTTAAAGCATCCATTCAAGGAATGCAGGGACAACTGGACAACGGAAACCTCAGCAGAAAACAGATCAGACACCAAAGAAGATGAGTGGCCCAGATGATCCAGCGTTGCAGACTTCTTCAATAGCAGTTTCCTCAAAAGTCTATAACCACAACAACTCAAAATCGCTAAGATCGTTCAGCTCCACAGACTACTCCAGCCAGATCTTCAGTGAAGTTCTGAAGATCAGCTTCTGTCTATGAACTTCGTAGGACATCTAAATAGCTGAGCACAAAGGGACTGAACATCAAATGATTCTATTAACATTTTTAACCATTTTTCCGTTCTTATTTGGGCCCCAAACAGGTTTACTACGTCCCAAATCAGCAGGAAGTCATTTTAAGAGAACAACGTCCCATCCCCAGAAGGTGGGGAGGGTGTTCTCCCCCTTTGGTTATTTGATAGATAATAGAAAATTTTGTTATCTAGGGGAAAAGACTACAAGCTGTTAAATGGTCTTGTTAAATGGGTTTTGGAGGTTAGACCCAGGGACTTCTCTCTTTTGCATTTCTGTATCCTCCTTTCTGTCCTATATAGGAGTGAACAGACTTGAGAAAAATGAGACATAGACATAGTATAGGAAAGAACAAGAAAAAAGGACAGATTATTGAATATAGCTTTATACCTTTGTATACTGATACAAAATTAATATTATATTTGTCTAAATTGGTATTGATCATTGTATATCAATGCAAATTTAAGATTGTATAGGGCTACATCGGTATTGATCTTTGTATATTGATACAAAATTAAGATTATATTTGGCCACAATGGTATTGACCCTAGTATATTAATGTAAAATTAAGATTGTATTGGGCTACATCAGTACTGATCTTTGTATATTGATACAAAATTAAGATTATATTTGGCCACATTGGTATTGATCTTTGTATATTGATACAAAATTAAGGGTATCGCTTCTTAAAGGTATTGTTTGTAGTAATACTTAAAAATGAAATGTCAAGTTTTGACCTCTCGCTACCAACCGACATAAACTGTTTAGGATAATTAAGAAACGGAAACTAATATTCATGAAAACGTGTCATTTTGTTAGTTACTATGACAGTCTATCACAG
>CAJQZJ010000622.1:3444424-3462974 GCA_907164525.1 Lophiomys imhausi | reverse complement strand
AAAAAAAAAAAGGGAAGAGGATGGGGGGTTGAGGGGGAGGAGGGTGGAAGGGTGGGACTGGACGGGGAGTAGGGAGGGGATTGTGATTGAGATGTAACTTGAAGAAATAAAAAATAAATTATTAAAAAAATGGGGATGTGAGAACAAAAATAAGTAAATGTTTACTTATTTGACAAAGATTTCTGCTTTTTTTCTTTTATACCAATGACTATTAAGTGAGCTCTGTGGTTTTTATAAATATGATTGAAACCAACTCTCATAGGATTTTACTGTTTTGTTTGAAAGAGTCTAAAATAGTCTACAAAATCTCCATGTTCATCTTGAAATAATAACAGACCTTTAAAAACAGCCATAATCGGAGCAAAAAAAATATTGATGTTTTGTTTGCCTGTGTTTTGTTATAGATAACTTTACGCCCATTCCATGCAAGCCTCCTCCTCTTCCAAGAATAGAAAGGAAATACCCACCTTACACTGGGTTTGGGTCTGAAGAGGATTCTTTCCGCTCCTGCGTAGGCCTCAAGCCCACACCTCATAGGAGGAACTTCAAAAAATTAATGGAACTAGACAGGTGCCTAAGGGGACTATGATTATTGTTCTATCTTTCCCAGAGGTGTTTGGAATGTATAACATAGCTTTCTTGTTGTAAGACCTATTATACAGTTCATCTGATTTTGAGCCCAGGGACAAGTTACTATAGCTTACTAATGAGGCTGATGAATGCACAGGTATTTCCAGCCTCTTCCTTGAGTGCATGTTTTCATTTGTTATTTGGAGAACTCTAAAGTCATATCACTCCCTACCTGTTGTCTTTCCATTTCTATTTGTCTGTCCTGCTCTTTCTTGAGATAATGCAGAGGAAAAATCGGCAGATTTTAAGGATCAGAGAGTATATGCTTTTGGATTCGTGGGCCATATAGCCTCTATCACAGCCACTCAAATATGCCATTATAGTGTGAAAGCTACATGGACAGAATGTACATACTTGTGTAGCTGTGTTCCAAAAGAATAGTTTCTGGGTATTGACATTTGAATATCATAAAACTTTTACATATCAAATTATTACCCTTTTGATATTTTTCTTTTCCATCATGTAAAAGTGTATAAACCACACTTTACTGAAAGGTATCCATCCAAACAGGTGGCCAGCTGGATCTGTCTTGCAGACTTTAGTGTTCACCAACCCCGGCTATAGGGATTTCAATGGTTTATAAGTGTGTTTCAACTTGTAATTTTAGAAAATTCATGTTGCTTTGACTTGAGAAGCTTTGGTTTGAGTTCAGTGGGAGCAGGCTATTTATATTGCTGAGTGTAATTTCAGAAGATGGTTTCCTCCAAAATGTCCCTAATGTACACAAGGCCCAAACTGCTCCTCAGTTGTACATGTAGAATGCGTGTACTGGCTATGGCTACTTTTTTGTTCTTCAAGATGGGCAGGCCTGGGATAAAAAATAAAAAAGTCAGGAGAAAATTGTGGGGAAATGCTGCAGATGCTTGAATAAGATACAAGCTAAAAATTGTGGCTCTGAATGAGAGTGGTGATGGATTGGGAGGTGCTGGGAGAACATGATAAAAGGAACTCGTGTTAAGACTTGAAGAAGAACAGAAAGCATCCTGAATTCAGTCAAATGGAAGGAGGTACCATGCTATTGTCAAAAATTTGAAGGAAAGAGAACAACATGTTATGCTCTGTCTGTAAAAATGGCTTGTCTGGCTGTGATCTGTATGGAATTTGCTATGACATGATGTCATTTGCCTTTCAATAAATCACTGTTTATTTCTTAAAACTTTAGAGGTTTTTTTGTTTTTATGTTTTATTTTGTTTTAAATTTCAAACTCTGCTTCTCAAAGTATGGTCCCCATATTTGACAGAATGGTAATTCTTGTGCTTCCTTCTGGATGGACTGAGAAAGAAATGTTGGGGTGAGTGAGGCCCAGTGTTCTCTTTTCCCAGGCACCATGGGCAATCCTGAGGCACACTGGTGTTTGAGAATCAACTGGATTTTACACAGAAGAAGGACATCAACATGTCTGTGTTCTCTTGTTGGTTAACAGTATTCCGGTTAGGTTCTGGTGTAAACTTTGATGGACTCTTTTTCAGTACTTACTGTTTGTAAGGGCAGCCACCTGGAGGATATGGGCAAGAAGAATGTTTCTATTGTAAAAGGACAGGGAAGTTTTCTTATAACTGCATAATGTGAAATATTATCCAGGGTGTTGCTTCTGGAACTCAGGGAAAAATAGCTCTTTGTGGGTAGCTGACTTAGTTTCTCTGTAAACTTACCCTCAGGATCCTGACAACAGATAGAATTGTACCTGTAAGCCAAACTGTTGTGGTTGGAGGGTGAGGATATACGCACAAATGTCTCGAATTTCAGTTCTTTTTGTCCGCTGCTTGTTTTGTGTCAGGAATATACTTTCTTCAAGCTCCTCCTACACAGTGACCTTGTTCCCATGGTAACTGGAACAAACTGGCTGCACAGGACTGAAGTACTTTGTTCTCTGTATGCCCACAATACTCTGCTGGATATACTTGTTATAATAATAGTAGTAGTGATAACAAGCAGTTAGTAGTTTGCTGTGAATTAACTACTTTATAAAATCTGATTTCATATAATCTTTAAAGCAGCCTCAGAAGAAAACAGATTATATTCTTGAACCCACTCTTCAAATGAGGAAGACAAGACTGTATGAATCTCTACAACTTGTCCAAACTCACAGTTGATTTTTAGTTTAACTAGGAGTTGAAACCAGGGAAATTTCATTTCTAGAGTTCACCTTCCTAGCCATAGAATCTGTATTTAGCACATGACTTGGGGATTACTCGCATATGTGATATCTGGGCTCCCCCAGATTAAGAGCTCCTTGAAGCAAGACACTTGTTTTATTGTTTCCCTGTGAGTTAGAGAAATGCTGGCAAATGTTTCATCCAAAAATAAAAGGTGTATATAAATAGTATATTGGTAGAAAAAAAAAAGTTTGTGAATCCGTACTTCTCAAAAATTACGTTTATTTTATGAGTGTTTTGTCTGCATGTATATGTGTCTACCACATTCATGCTTGGTGCTTCTGGAGGTCAGAGGATGGCATCAGATCTTCTAGAACTGGAGTTATGTGTGGTTGTGAACTGCTATATGGGTGCTTGGAACCTAGGTCCTCTTCAAAAGCAACAAGCGCTTAACCATCTCTCCAGCCCCATTAATCCAGTTTTTAATGATGAACCAAACTAAAAGGAGCAAATAGCTTAACAGGAAAGTTAGCATCCTATTCTTCTGTTATTCTGACCATATAGCTTCCAAAAAGTCACGGATTTTAATATTAATACTAATTTTCCACTGTTTTCAGATCTTCTCCATCTATTGTTTCTACTAACCATACCCCCCACACTAATTTTTTTCTGCCATTACTTACAAAAAAGGGTGTTCATATACTTTCCACTATGAAGACTATATATCTCCAGAACATCAGTTCTCAACCTAAGGTATCACAGGGGTCACCTAAGACCATTGGAAAGCACACATATTTATATTACAATTCTTAACAGCAAAATTACAGTTATGAAGTGTGAACAAAAATAATTTTATGTCTGGGGGTCACCACAATGTGAGGAACTGTAATAAAGGGTTGTAGCATTTGGTAGGTTAAGAAACACTGTACTCAAGCTTTTATTTCTGTTTCTTGATTCTTAGAAGGTTTATAGTTATAGGTGAGCTTGAGGTAGTCAGGTTGATCAACAAATATGTCCCAAGGACATGCTGTGTGACAAGCATTAACTTAGGTGCTTTGATAGATCAGTGAACAAAGCAGCCATAAAAGTCCACCTTCCCTCATAAAACTTCATTCTAGTTGAGGGAAATATACAAGAAAGTAAAGACACTCAGATACATCAAATAGTAAATGTGAAGGATTTAAGAGTATATAAATGCTAAGTGTTCCTACTTGCAGTTTTCAGTGGTGCTCTGATAGACCTTTCTGAGGGAAAGAGACACTCTCAGTAGGAGGAAAACTCAGCATAAAGGCTTTGAGGAATGTGTATGTAGAATGTGTAGAAACTATCCAATAGATCAATGTGGATAGAGAAGATGAGAGAAGGGCAGAATGTACCTCACAAATATGAAGTAAAAGAAGTAACAAAATGTGGGGTCACAGAAGACTCTGCAGGCTATCCTAGGAGCTCTTGATATTTAGAAATATAAAGAAGACATACTGGGAGATTTGACCAGAGAAATGACTTGCTTGGGCTGGCTTATTAGAAGAATCTCTCCAGTGATATGGTAAGAATGGACTGTACAAAAACAGTGGTCGGTTTAAGACAGCCTATGAGATTGCTTCAGAAGTCCAAGAGAAAAGTTAGCACATCTGGATGATACTGTGGGAGGGATGAAGTGAAATGGCAGGTTCTGGAAGTATTTTGAATGTAGAGCTAATAGGATTTCCTGACGGATTAGATATGAGGTGTGATAGAAGTGAAGAGATGTAGATGCCTCAAGATTTGGACCTGAGTGATTGGAAAGGAGAGAGATGAGAGCCACTGAGACAGGAAGGACTATAGGTAGACTAGGTTTGGGAGCAAGAACACAAGTTCAGTTTTAGAACAAGTTGAGATGCCAATTACATATCAAATGACTATGGGTATATGTTGAAGGTATTCAGGAAACAGGTCTGAGCTATAGATGTAAATTTGAAAGTTATCAGCATGTAGTTAGCATTTCAATTCATGATGCCAAATTCTACTAAAGCTTGAATCACCAAGGATAAATAGATGTCAAGAAGTACATGAATAAACCTTGGACCATCCCAAATTAAGAGTGTGGAGAAAAGGAACCACTGAAGGAGGATGGCATGGGGCAAGCAAGGAGTTAGGAATGACATAAACCTAAGAAAATACATAATGCTGATCAAGAATGCCATGGAAGAAGTTGTTAATTAGTAAAGTTAAATGCAGGGGAAAAGGCCAAGGATTGGGTTTGGCACTGTGGAGATGATTATTAGTTTTTGTAAGAGCAGTCTAGGTAAAACAACCCTTTATCAATAGAAATAGATTTAAAGTGAAACGGGAAGGGGCTGGGGATGTGACTTACTGGCATACTTCAGGCCTTGGGTGCCATCCCCAGCATGCAGAAGACAGTGGGAAAGGAACAGTACCAAGAGCTCAATGCAGTGAAGATAGGTAACACTGGGCTGTATGTAGAAAACATTAGGACATGCATTATAGATGTAGAAATTTATAATTTGTTTAGGGACAATGGGAATAAACACATTTTAAGACAGTCAGCTAAGAGTACAGTACAAGACTGTATAGTTCTAAATTGTATATGACATCATGGTTGATTCAAGAGATATGAGTAGATGATCACCTGGGAGGGTAGAGACTATGATCAGAAGTGTCCAGGCATTTGATAATTGGCTTATATGAAGGAATCATTTGAAGCTTTCTTAAAATTTGCTCTGGGGACCATCTTGTCCCCTGATAGCATATTAATAATGCAGTTTTCTGTAAATATAACCTCACTTGTGAGCTCATATCTCTGGTGGTGATATTATGGATTCTGCATATGTAACAAGTTCTCCAGGTGACTTTTTTGTGCACTAAACTTCATGAATGGCTCAATTTTACTAAATAGGTTTATATTACCAATTGATGAGATCCCCAGAATACTAAAATTAAGAGGAAAATGAATGGTATACTCAAATATTCCCAGTAAATATATGTACTTATAAACTTTAAGTTCTAAGATGTTAACTTTAAAATAGTATTCAGTTGGACTTAATTTAGACCCTGTAGCATTATAAGGCTTTCATAAGAGAGGACTATTGAATATTTCTTACCTGTAGGTTCAATTATGTATGAGAGAAGGTGATTAATTGAGTGTAGCTGGCTTAAACAGTATATATAAGGATCATCTGAAACTTTGGAACTAGACACTTAGGAAAATCCAAATTGTGACCCTGCTAGTGGTTTTAGCCTCGTCGTAGATTGCCCTGGGATGAGCCATATAATATGCTGTGCTCTGTCTTACCCAAGGCTTCAAACTGCCAATCTTGCCACTGTGCTTAGATTATACCCTCCTGTACAATCTAAGGAGGGGATAAAGAATAGCACTTTATGGCTCTGCAAATTAGAAATCCTTTGTTGTGGTTTGTATCAGTGTGAACACAATGAATTTCAGAATAGGCTACAAGTGATGACCACCCTTAGAGTTGTGGCATGTACGTGATGAAGGACATGGTTGATTTTAGCAGACAGTTACAAGTGTAGTGGTTTTGATTATCAAAGACCTCCCTAAGGTCTTACTATTTGTTGGAGGGCTTACTTTCATTGGCTGATAACAGCAGCTCTGCTTCTACTGAGAGACCATGAGTTACGATAGTTCACTGTTCATGCAACCAAGTTTGGGAACTATTTCTTTTATTTTAAGACAGGGTCTCACTGTGTAGCCCAGGCTGGCTTCAAACTGAAGAACTCAGCCTCACCAGTGCTAGGACTAAAGGTCTGTGTTACCATTACTTATCTGAGAAAACTTTAAATTTTATTTGATTCCACCTTTAACCAACTAATAGTGTTCAAAGTATATCTTCTAATCTTTATAAGTATAACTTTCTGCAAACATTTAGTGTAATACATTATAATATAAAAGAGTGCTATAGCAGATAATGGTTAATAAGACAGCATTTTCATACAGAAAACATGTGTAATGGCTACATACAATACCAATAATAAGTGCATTAAAATGGAAGCATGTTCATCATGTTAATGAAGGGGAAAAATTAACATTTTCCTTGAAAGGAGTTGGAGAATGATCCTGGAGAGATGGAGTGATAGAGAGGGGTATTTGTGAGCTGCAAGGCAGAAAAGAAACCTGGACTTGAGACAGAGGTCCCAGGAACCCAGTACAGCATGCCATCTCGATTGGCTCAGACCATTGTGCTAAATGTTTTGTGCCTCCACATGACAGAAATACTGTGATTGTTGGCCAGCTTCATGATCAGAGAATAGCTGATTAAGTCACCTGCTTTGAGCGTTGCTTATGACAGTTTTTTTTGGGGGTTGTGTACATATTCATGAGGGTGCATTTGCAAATGGAGACCAGAGATCAACCTTGGATATTCTCTAGGAGCCACCTAGCTTGTTTTTGAAGATTAGCATCTCTTATTAGACTAAGGATTAGGCTTGGTTGACTGGCCAGCATGCCCCTGAGATCTGTCACTGTTGGGATTTCAAGAAAGTGCCACCAGGCCTGGTTTTCAATGTATTTCCCAGACATATAAAGAGCAGGAAAGATTATAATCTACTAAGAAAAATACTTTGCTGTTTAGATTTAGAACCTTAATAATATGATGTTTAGACTGTATCGAAAAGCATAAACTTCTATATTAAAGCCATGGCACACCTTTACAAGTATATATTACAGAGGATTACTTGTATAAGGCTCTAACTCTCGTGTCTCTTCCATTTAGCTATGGAAATGTAAGCAATATACTCCGGTACTTTGCAAAACAAATCACAGACAAATGTGCTGATCTGGACAGGATGTTTATTATTGCGTATTATCTCAGTGATGATACACTTTCAGTGTTTGAACCTATAGAGAGAAATTCAGGTAAGAGACTTCTTATCTCACACAGCATTTTCCTCAGAACACTTACAGATGCCTTTTCTTTTAGAAAATTAGAGAGGACAACCTGATTTGATAGCCTAGAAGATATATGATGACAATTGTCTAACAAATAAATTTCTCCTTATAAAAATGTTTCAAGTGTGAACCCAAACATATAAAATGATAAAGAAAAGCAGCGATTGGTTACCGAGGAGGAAATCCTTCTTGCCACTATCATTTCTTTCTCTGAGGAACTTCTACAGAACTTCAGGGCTTCAATGTCATGGTTAGACAGCCACTAGTCACACTCACAGCCAGAGACCCAAGAGAGTATTCTATTGTCCAGCTTACAAAATCTTTGCCTGATTAAGAAAAGGATAAAAGACATACAAATTTAATCATCGGAGTCCATCTTTCTGTGGTACTTCTGTTTGTTCTGGCCATTGCCAAAGGTCCTGCCCCTGGCCTGTGCAATATTCTTCAGTATGTTGATCCTATGGCTGTTGCTGAGGATGGCCATTGACTTACAAATTATGGAAATGTAGGGCTTTGTTCTTTGTTTCAACATGTTTACCACTTTTGTCTGTGCTGAAGATACAGAGAAGAATAACCCGCTCAACTGGTTCTTTGGAACCAAAAAAAAAAAAAAAAGGAAAAACTTTGGTTTGTATCTTTTGCCAGTTTACATGTTGTGAATATACTGATCAAGACAAGTTTCAATTAATCAACAAGTTAAAAAAATACTCGCATGTAAAAGTCTGAAACTATGACAATCAGGTCATATACTCAAGCTGCTATTAGCCACTCAGCACGCTGATGAGTAATAAATAATTTGTACAATGAAGTCAGGCCCCAGTGTGATTTGAATAATAGAAAAATCTTAAAATAAGAAACTGAATAAGGATGGGCATATGCTGTGCTCTGAATGGACAACAAATATTAATTCTGTACATTTAGACAGTAATAATGGAGCCAAGCACATTGCAACATTTGTAAAATAGAAGCCCAATGGCTTACAAAATAGTGACCATCACTGAGGACTTAATATTGTCCTTAAGTTTCATGGCAGGGTATGTCCCCCTAAAAGAGGAAAATTCAGAGACAGAGTTTATGTAGAAGAGATTTCTTTAAGTAACGAACAAAAAATGTGGAAGGAACCAGAGGAAGCCCAGAGAATCATCACACTAAAGTAGGTTCTCAATCTCTCTCTCTTCCTCTCTCCTTCCCTCTCTCCCTCCCTCTCTCCCTCTTTCTCTCTTCTCCCTACCCCTTCCCTCAAACTCCTCTCCCCTTCTCCTGGTCTCCATAGTCTCACTATATAGCTCAGGCAGGGACTAAAACTCATTATCCTCCTGCTTCACCCTCCAAGTGTTAGAATTAACCATATGTAGTACCACATCTGGCTGCAGTAGATTTTAACTCTTATGAAGGACAGAGGAAAGGGAGAAAGTGGTAGGTCTTAGACCTTAGTGGACTTTTAAGGAATTTCTGATAGACATAACCAAAGCTGCCAATAGGAAGAATCCTTGTCTATACAGGAATGGACCAGTCTTAGTGTTCCCATCTTGAGCATTCCTTTGCTGGTAGCAGTTTATAGCAATTGGGGCCTTCCTGTGGTAATGTTCCCCATAGTGGTTGATCTGAGTAAATTTTCATGACTTCTCACAAATACATATCCTGAAATTCAACTTTTACCAGTGCCAACTCTGGCAATTTGGAGAGCTTAAAGAATTCAAGTATTTGCCACAGGCAAGTGATAGAGCCAGGATGGAATGCAGCCCAATTTGGCTCTAAAGCCTGCATCTTTCCGCCACTTTTCTGGTCTGGTCTCATCTTACCCTTAATCTGAATTCTTGGTCAAGTGTGAGATAGATCTGTGGAAACATAACCAAGTGGATGTTTCACTCATATCCTAGAGAAGAGGAACTTGCTGGTATCCTACAGTCCCAGTTTGCTGCAGGGCATACACAGAAGGTCCTTGCTAAATGTTTTCTGGATTGGGGCTAGTTTTCTCAGAGGACCTGGGTTCAATTCCTGGAACCCACGTGCAGCTCACAACTGTTAACTCCTCCTCCAGGGGATCTGGCACCCTCGCACAGAAATACATGCAGTCAAAACACCAATGTACATAAAATTAAAAAAAATGTTTTCTGGATTAGGGAGAAAGGGAGGAAAGAAGAGGTTGGAATAGCATATTGCTTTTTTTTTTCAGCAACTCACCCAGGGAGTCCTTGTAATTTAAAAGCATACAAAGTGATGGGTTCATTTTCATACATGCATATAAAATATTTTGATAATACTCATTTTCTCTGTTATAACTCCCTCTTATAACTACTCGATTTAATTTCATGTCCTCTCCTCCTAATTACATTTTGAGTGTGGTTTAATTGGCTTCACATGATGATTTCCAGTTCCTCCAAATGACATGATTTCCTTCTTTATGGCCCAATAAAATTCCAGTGTGTTTATGTGCCATATTTTTCTTAATCCATCCATCCATTGATGAATACCTGTGGCTAATTCAATAACTTGATCATCATGATATGCATGAATGTAGGCTGTCTTTGTAGTAAGTTGACTGAACCTTTTAGATATATACATGGACATGTTATATGGCTAGATGATATACAAGCTCTATTTTTAAGTTTTTAGGAATTATGATCTCTACAGTAGTTACAATAATTTGTATTCTTACCAGTGGTGTTTGAGAGTTACCCGAGGAAAAAATGCTGTCTCTTTACCCTCTGCCCCATTCTTCCCTCTCACAATGAACAACATGGCTGTACAGATAATGTGTATAGTCTGTGTTGGAAGAGAAAATAATGAATGGCAAGTTGTGTGGTTCTTTTAAGAATAAAGCAACTCATGAACTTTTTTCTGTTTCTTTTTTTTTTTTTTTTTTTTAGGGATTACTGGTGGAATGTTCTTGAAAAGAAGTCGTGTGAAAAAGCCTGGACAAGAAATCTTTAAAAGTGAATTTTCTGAATACATCAAGCCTGAGGAGCTCTATATTGGAGCCACCGTGAATGTTAATGGCTACCTGTTTCTTCTGCTTAATGCTGACGACTATACCTTAAACTACATGGAGAGTAGCACAGACAAGGTGGTTATACTGCTTGTAATTCTTGCCTTTCTACCCTTTGCAGTATGTGTATCCCTTTCTCTAGGGCCTTTTCTTCTGCATCTTGCCACAGGTTTCCATTGCACATTCACACATATGAGCATGAATAATGGATCTGTATGACTTGGCCACAGGTCCCATCACAGAGGCTCAGCCCTTGTCTCTTCTGTTTACACACTTGGCTCTCCAGTGCCCAGCATCACAGATTCTGGACACCAGCAGGAGGCAGGCCCAGGGCTGCATCAAGTTTCCTGGGGTTTTTTGTTTGTTTTGTTTTGTTGACATCGACAATGTTTTTAGAAGGCAATGCAGTAACTATAGGAATGGAAGAAAATCTAGTGGCATGCACTGTACCATCCCAGTTAATTGGCATAGGGCAGCAAAGGGGGTTATGACTAGAACAGACAAAAACCCCAAGGGAACTGAGTAGTTGCTGAGGTTGCTGGTCCCTTTAACAGTGACACTTGAGGCTTAAATTAGAATTGAAGGAGAAAATTGGTGCAGTGAGCTCAACGAAGTATTTTCTTGTTGTTCTTCAGTTTTGAGTTAATTTTAATTTTTTGGAGACATGTCTAGCCAGATAGCCCAAGCTGGTTTGGAATTAAGTGTCCTTCTGCCTCTGTCTCCTGAGTGTTCAGATTGCAGGCATGTACCACCACATCCAGCCACAGTTTCTTTATTTAACTTAAAATGCTGCTATGGAAAATGGTTACTGTTACTAAAAGTGCTGTGCTGGCAATATTGTTCAGTAAAAAGACCATGGATAAAAAATCTCAGTTTTTATACGTAGACTTATTCAGTATATAAATCATGTGCACTTGTGGTTTTGAAAAAAAAAATCTGGAAATATTTTATTTTGAAGTTCATTAAATAATTATGTACTATTTATATACACATAGTACATACTTCATCTCATTTATAAAGAAAATGCTCAAGGTTGAGTAGCTCAAGGTGTCAAGACACAGTTAGAGCCAAAACCAGTGTATTAGGGGATCGAGTCACTGTGGGACGAAAGAAGGAACAAGAAGACACAGGGAATGGGTAGCTGGTACCTTAAGATTGCTGTGCAGTCAGGTCTGATTCCTGTGAATGAGAAGGCAAGGAAGGAGTGATGGGTGGGAAAGACTTTAACTAGTTAGGACACTTCAGAGAAAGTCTTCACCAGGCAGATGGGGACCCCAGAATGGCCTACTTCTCAGAGAAGTTCCTTGTCACGCAGAAGTGACAGTTGGAGGCTGGCGGTTCACAATGCTCTTGTCAGTGTCACTATGGAGTGCAACATCTTAAATAGTCACTATGCCACCTCTCTGTTTATAGTTTTAGAAATCCAGGTTATTCTAAAACTGCAAACCTATACTCTATGACAACTTTGGACTTAGCCTAGGAATGCAATGATTACGCAGTTAGATTTTCTGGAGACCACCAGGCCTGGGTTAGAAACTGAGTGCCACACTGATATGTGCCAGGCTTTAGTTATATGTCATCTCTGAGCTTCAGTCTCCTTGTCTTTGAAATAAGAGTTACAACAGTGCTTATTTAATAAAGTTGTCACAGAGGTTAGATGTGATAACTTGAGTGAGGGTCTTAGTCCTATAGGTCCCATGGCAAGCTTATTCATTATAGCTTATAAACCAAGGTTCTGGTTCTGAACAGTTCTTAGAATAGCTTTGATACAGGATTTTTTTACTTCACTCTGGTGAAAACGTGATATGCTTTCTAATAGAAACTGTTTAAAATCTCAGTTTTGATCCCCTTCCAACTAGTAAGTACTGTACAGTCCAATCTGCTTCCATGATATTGGACATCAGCAGTGAGCTTAGCTCTCACTCAGCCCATCACGAAGAGAAACAATCCACACTCTACAACGTGCAGTTATTGCTAAGCTTGGGATGATATGTAAGTTAGTTGTAGTTGGTACATTTTCAACTTAAGATATTTTCAACTTATGGTAGGTTTATTAACACATAACTCACAGTAAATTGAGGATTATCTGTATATATTAAACCCTGCATGTGTCTTTTGCTTTCTTTTGTTTGCAGTTCTTGGGATTGAACCATGGCCTTGAACACACAAGACACATATAACTCAATATTCCATTCAGTTTTATATCCAGCCAAAACATAACATATAGTTTAAAGGTTTGAAGGGCTTTTCTTCTTTCAGTATCATAAAGCAGGATAAGACATTGCTTAGTATCAGCCTCTCAAGTGAAAATTGCATCATTAAAAAGTACTCTTAACAAGAACATTACAAGAAGATAAAGATTAATACAGTCTTTATTACCAGTCTCAGTAATCTTTTCAAAAGACCTAATAGATCCTATCATGGAAAAAGATGAAAGGAAGTGCAAAAAAGGAGAGGGTGTGGGGGTCTCAGTAGGTGCCAAGTCACCTGGATCATTTGATCGTGGAAAAGAGGGCACTTTATACCAGAGTAGCATCAGTGTTTTTATTCTACAATATCATCTTCTTACTTTTGATATCTTGGCTATAATAATTTACAACCTTATGCTTTACTGGATTGAATAAGAAATATTCTAAATCAAAAAGCTAATCACAAAGTAGGTGACCGAAACAGCTGGCTTCCCAGTCAATAAATCTATGTGGGTTACAGTGTCTTTGTGGAACTTTGACAGCAGCTTTGCTATGATCGGTGCTTTACCTGGTGGCCAGCAATTCCCAAGGAGGGTCTATCCTAACGAACTAGAGAAAATCAGAATACCTTTAGCCAACTTTAAATCTCTATTCTTTCCATCAGGATCTGCGAAAAGATCAGGGCTATATCTGAGAGTTACAAGATATTTATACATACATATATCAAGAAGTTTATAAGTTATAAGAAATTATAAGAAGATTATTTATTAAGCGTTGTTACCTGCTATCCTTAAAGTTCAATTATTTGAGATCTAGGACCTGGAGTAATGTCAGTCCTTGTCCTAAAGCTTTGGTTTCTAGTTAAAGACATAGCCAGCTTACTTTGGCTTCATCATGTAGTCTAGGTGGTCTCCATTACCCTCCTAAGGTACAGGGAGTACAAAACTGCAGAATGCTCAGCCCTGAATGGAACATAATACCGTACTGCTTCCTCAAGACTTAGGGATCATTGTGTAGGAGGGATGCAGAAGGATTGTAAGACCCAGAGGCAGTAGATAGCATGGAACCAGTGTCTTCTGGGATCCAACAGAGTATCTGCACACACACAAGTTCACAATGGCTGGGATAGCATGCATCAGTCCTGGGAAAGCCTAAGGCAGGCCAAATCCCAACATGGAAAGTGGTGTTAGGTACGAAATCCTACTACTAGCTCTGTATCTATTGACAATTGTTAGTTCTGGAAAAAGGATAGTCTGTTTCCATTAAGAGAAAATAAGAAGAGATAAGGCAGCCACACTGCAGTGGGAGGCCACACATCCAATACATTCTTGGGTAGCACAAATTGTTCTTGATAGGTTAACAACAAGAAAGAAAACACAGTTGGGTGAGTAGAGAAGGTGGGAGGACCTGAGAAGTGTTAAGGAAGAGGTGAATGTGATCAAACCACAGTGTATGAAATTCTCAGAGAACTAATAGTAATAATGATAATGATAATGACCTCCTGAAGTCTCATGCATATGTCTTGTTTATACTCATTCCAGTTTCCATATAGCAACTTTGAACTTTGCATAGAAAAGCTGAAAAGAGAAGAATCACAAACAAGAGAGATCACGCAGGTATTTGCAGCTGCTGACCCTTGTCACACGAAGGTGGTGTCTTACAATATATTCAGGTAAGCCATGTCCTGCTAGCAGTAGTCTGCCCAAAGACTAGAAAGAACCATTTCATTCCCAGTGCTTCCCAATCAGTTGGCTACATGGGTTTCTATTAAGGAATGGGATTTCTTTGCCTTTGTACTACTTTGTACTCAATATTTGGCTGTAATACCCTGGTAAGTTTTATGCAATTACATATGAGATGTTTATAGGTGGGAATGGAGACAAAATTTAGTTTCTGATTATCAAAGAAAACGTCATATGTATACTTCATTGAACCTGTATGTTCACATACATCTGCATTCTGAAAGATAAAAGACAAGTATTAAAGACTGTCTTAATTTCCTTCAATTTTTTCTACCATGTTATATACAGTAGTAGTGAGAAGTATCATATGAAATCATAAGCATTTTGTCAAAGGTAAAGTTGAATTCTAGGACTTTCCAGTAGTTGACCTAGGCAAGTTCCTAAATACCAGAAACACAGGGAAATTCATGTTCAGTGTCTAGTACAATTGCAAGGCCTCTTTGCTTGAAAACAAAGTGAATGGAGCAGTTAGGAGGCTGTAAATTAAATCATGGATGGAGGACTGATTTCTGTAAAGAACAGTGGCTAAACGCTTTATAGTATATTGGGGCTTGATGCAGTCAAGATGTAGGGTGGAAAATGAGGCTAGGAGCCCAGATGGGAATGGCAATGAGGCCTTTCCATATGTGTATTTACAGCTGCCTGTTACATTACTACCTGGTAGCCTGGAGCTCATGATAAGGCCTCACATTTTCTAGGAGTTCATTTGTTGTAACAGAACTCTATTGGGTCTTCAAAGTGTTTTTCTTTTGAGAGGAGCTGGCAGAGGACATATTTTTATTGTTTAAGATTGCCAAATGTCTATGATCACTAAGCATTTATGCTTCTTTGTTATCATCCATCATCGTCTACACATGTTCCGGGAGATCTGGAATAAAATGGAGATAGAGTAACAGTAAAGATAATTAATTACTCAGGCTGTGAACTAATGGGAAGCACTGGAGGAGAAAACAAGAAATTTCCATCATAAATGAGGGAGTCGTTCTGTTTTATTATTTTGTGTCCTTTTACAAAAGCATTGGTTATCCCAGTACTCTCACAAAGACTATTAAAATACTTTAGTGAGTTCATGGGGCCTTTGGGGAAGTACTTTGGCCAGGAAGGCTCTCCAAGGAAGAGAAATTGGTCTGAAAATGGAGGCCTCACCTTAATTGTGGTGAAGATGAAAGCATGCCACACTATATGATTGGAAGGATGGCCCCCAGGCACTGTAGGCTTACAGAAAAATCAACCAATCAATCAGTCAATCAAGCAAACAAACAGCCAACCTGTTCCATCCCAGGAAGTCCATAGCATGAAAACCAACTCAGGTTACCACTGGGCTGAAATACTCCTCCACTGGCTTGCCCTGACTGCTGCCAACAGGGCCTTGATTGACAGATCTCTTTATATTCTCCTGCCTTCACTTCTTTTTTTCTAGTCCTGCCTTTTGGCTGCATTGGTTGCCTTTCAGTTTTTCAAGCACATCAAAATCTTCTCTGCTTCCACAGAACTGTACACACAGTTCTCGGCCTTGGAAGGCCTTACCATGATCCTTTCCAGGGAAAATGCTACGACTTTTTATTACCAGAGCATTTGTTTCTGTCGGACAATCCTAAGTAAATACCCACTGTTATTCTTAGACTTTTGTTTGTATTTCTTCACAGCATATAACACAGTTTGCAATTGTTTTACTTAGAGTCTTGTTTACTTGGAGGAATGGTGATGTGTGTGGACGTGGGTGTGTTTTCTTTTAATAGAAAATGTGAACTTTCTGCGGGTAAGAACCTTGATGAACATGTACACTACAATATCTCGGGGCTTCTAGTTCTAAGCTGGATATAGACATAGTCACTGAATGAAATGAACCATTAACATCATTCCTAGATACTCCAGTTTGGAGGTGGCTGCATGATCCTTGTGTTAGTACATTTTCCATTGCTCCAACCCAATGTCTGCTGTTGCATAAGATATGAAGAAATGAGGTTTCTTTACTCCCAGTTTTGGAGGCTCAAGCTCATAGCCCCAGTATCAGCTCTAGTCTGGTGAAGGCCTTGATATGGTGGAGGCCATTGTGGTGGGAATGCATGTAAAAGAGTGGAGAATCTGGTCTTCTTTTAAGAAACAATGCCCCTTAAGAGAGCTCATGAGAACTGTATTCATCTCTTTTCCAGGCAGTGCCCGTAGTGACCTAACTGCCTATCAAGTCTCATCTCCTAAAGATTCTTGCTACCTCTCACATCATCCCATTTGGAAAAGAATCAAACTTCTAACGTGGAGAAATGGCATCCAAACCAGGGCAGTTCCCAAATTCGAGTATAGACTGGAAGTCGAGATTTTCAAGTCCATAAAGTTACATCTTTATGTTCGACAGTGAGTTCCTGGCCGTGGAACTCTCCTTCCGTACTTGGTTCACAAGTGCAGGCCTCTGCAGATCTTCTTCAGTCTCCTGTTTTGCTTCTCACACTGTACCCTGGGCAAAGGCAAACTCCATAGCATTTGTCATTTTCAAATCACACCTTAGTGTAATGTTTTGCTCTATGCTTTTACTAGTTCATAAATGTTCGTTAAGTGACTGCCTTGTACCTAGCCATGATTATTCTGGTTCTGACATAGAGATTTTTCAATTGACATCTCTATATTAACCCTTCAAATTTATCATTCTCTTGAAGGGTAGAGACCTAGAAATAGGAATATTCTTGGATTCTTTCCCTATTGGATGTTCCTTAGGCATCCCCAGATAACCTTTGTGTGTGTATGTGTGTGTGTGTGTGTGTGTGTGTGTGCATGCGTGTGTATGTGTGCCTGAGTTTATGTGTACCATGTGCATGCAAGAGCCTGTGGAAGCCAGAAGAGAGCCTAGGGTCCCGTTGAACTGTACTTACAAATCATCCATTATAAGCTGCCCTGTGGGAAATGAACTCAGGTCTTTTACAAGATCAGTAAGTGATCTTGACCACTCAGCCATCTCTGTAGCCCTCTGATCTCATTTTCTTCTCCAACTAAAATAAACCCAAGAAGTATATTCTGAAAATGGTCACCATATGTGTTCTAGCGCCAGGCAAGAGATATGCCTGTGTTTTAACTCCATCTAGCCCTGGTGTCTCCCACCTAAATTTGGAATTACACTACTTCACTCCTCTAGAAATGCTCCCTAATTTCTATCTGAAATCCTGTTGTTGCCCTTAAACTTTCAGTCATTGCCCTGAACTTTGGAGAGCTGAGTAAATGCTCTTCCATTTAAAAGTTTCATCTTGCAAAGTTTTTCCTAAGTGTACCTCTTAAAACCTGATTAGGTTTTTCCTTTCTCTAAAGGCTGTATTAACTCCCTATTGTCTCTGGGACAAATCTTATCCACACAGTGTATCATTTGAGTTTGGTTACAGTTGGTTTCTTGCCTACCTCTTCATTTCCAACTTGTTAGCATAATTCTCTAGAAGCCATAATTTATTGAGCACTTACTACAGGCTAATAAGTGTGCTGAAGTGTTTTAAATTTCCTTTGCACTTGGTGGACCCTGTTGTTGTTTACTTTTCTTCCTCCACAGTCCTGACAAGTACAATAGATGTTTCCTGAATAATCTAATGAATGATTCCATTTCTCTAACAATGTTAAGTCTAAAGCTTGCTGAAGACAAATAAATAATTGATTACTTTGCATCATGGAAGGGCCATCTGTCTCTGACTTATTGAAGATAGGGAAAGCTAAGTCTGGTCATCACCAGAAAAGTGACCTCCTTATATCTCCTTTTACATCCATGCTTTGATCTCTAATGTTCTTCCTGTACTGACATTCTGAAACTCTTACATTGGAGCTTTACAATGAACTTGTCAAATATTACCTTCTCTGGTTCATGCATGGAAATGATAGAACACAATAGAGGCTTCTAGGCTTCACTTCTGTGGCCCCAGTACTGTGGCCTAGAGGCCTACCTGCTACCTATTATGTGCCTGGGACTTAAGGGCCCATACCTCTTATATTGTCTGAGCCCCCTTTTTTCTTCCCAAGAAAACCATGG
>CAJQZJ010000622.1:3409455-3419562 GCA_907164525.1 Lophiomys imhausi | reverse complement strand
TCAACCTGATGTGTGGGGAGCCCAATAGGACAGCGATCTATGGCCAAATGGACCCTGATTCTGCCTGCTGTAAGTTGGGATCGATCTTACCAGGCGCCTCACCAAATGGGAGTTCCTGAATCCCCGGTTTAGTGGCCTCTGTGTCTGTGAGAGATGGGGAGAGCCTTGCCCTGGGACTTTTAACAGTCCCTTGGGAGCTGTGAGTGTTCCTGGGGGGGGGGGTCTAGCCCCTCCGGTTTATGCACAGTGCCCAATAACTCTGTGTTTTTTATGGCTCTTTTTTCCCCGCATTCAGAATGCGTCAGTGTAGGTCGCCGCCATCTTCGCTCCAGCACGATTAAACATTTTTTAAGATTTATTTTATGTGTACGAGTATTTTGTCTGCATGTACATATATGCATATATATATATATATTTGTATGTGTGTTTGGTGCCCCAGGAGGTCAGAAAAAGGTATCCAATGCTTTCAAACTGTGTATCTATTCCTGATTGTTAGCCACCATGTAGGTTCTTGGAACTGAACCTGAGTCCTTTGCAAGAGTACCCAGTGCTCTTAGCTGCTGAGCCTTCTCTCCAGCCCCATGGTTCTTTCTGTTTTCCTTCAAGTAGTGGACATTTCTGTTTTGTCCTATGGAAATCACCAATTCTGCCTATACACTGGACCTGTTTCTCTGTGGCCCTTTATTCTCTGAGAGATTCTCCTAAAAGAGCTTTTGTTATCAGAGAGAGAGTGCAGAGGGCCTTTCTCAGAGGGAAGGCAGTTATCAGCAGGAAGCAAAGCCAAGTGTAGACTTGGCAGGTGTAGAAGTTCATGGACTTGGGAACACAGGCAGGGTGAACCTTTCTAGAGTAACCTCAAGACTCTGAAACCTAGATGAGAGCAGCAGTAAGAACTCTGTACCTGGGAAGATACAGCCTATCCCTCCTGGCCACCTCTGTAGCCTTGTGCTAGCCATCAGGGATGACACCTGATCCTTTGTAGCTGGCTGTATTTTGATACTGTGCATGCTACTGTTTTCTCACTACCTAGGTGAGAGCACTCAAAGGGCAGGGTCCATGCCAGTGCCTCCTGTGTCTTTCCCAGATCCCTTTAGTGAACATAGTAAGTTACTACACAGTTCTTCCTTAGACTCCTGTTGTTAATTGAAAGGCCAGTAGTTCTTTTGTAAACATTGTATAAGAAATCCCTTCTAAGGAAGGAATTCAGAGCCTTGAATAAATGTTCTAACTTACAAAACCGAAATTTTTCCTGAGGGAGGTAGGTAGTGTGTTATCAACAGATCAGACGGCTGCTTTTGGAGTTGGCAGACCCAGAACCAAACCTAAATGCTTTCATTTCTAAGTCTGGTGGCCTTGGGTACATCACTGGATAATTTTTCATCTATGAAATAGATACAGTACCCAATACATAGAACTGTTGTGATTAGTGATAGATTTTTTTTAATGTTTGTAAAGTTCTTTTTCTAGCACACTGACTATTGCATTGTGGGCACTGAACACAGTGAAAACCTTCATTCTCATAATTGCAATGTGGTATCACAGTAGTGGCTGTAATCTAAACAATATAATGTTTTCAGTATTTCAGTAAACTGTTTACTCATGATCACCTCATGTAAAACATTCTTAAGTGAGGTTGAAATGGAAGCCTTAAAAATCTTATGTTCATAAAAATAGAAAATAAAGAGCATTGTATTATCATTTATTCTCAATGCCCTTTACTTCAAGGAAATACATTGTAAATGTGCTTTGAACATGGTAATGATTTCATCCTGATTTTCTAAGACAGTTATCTCTCCCTTTCTGTGCTTTTACTCCATCTTTATTTGGACTAGTTTGATTACATTAGTCTTGGTTTGTTTCATTCCTTTGGGGTACGTGTATGCGTGTGCTGTATTTAAATAGTGTGTGTGTGTGTGTGTGTGTGCGTGTGTGTGTGTGTGTGTGTTAGGTACATGAGTGCGTGTGTGTGTGTGTGTGTGTTGTGTGTACATGCACTTGTGTGCAAAGGTCAGAAGAGGACACTGGATGCCCTTCTTTATCATTTCCTTTCTTTTTTGAGAGTCTTTCACTGAACATGGAGCTAGGCTGGTAGACAGTAACTCCCAAGAATCCTCTGGTCTCCACCCTCCACAGCACTGGAGTTATTGTTACGGGAGCAGCCACATCTGGCTTTATTCACGGACACTAGGGATTTGAACTCAGGTCCTCACGCATGCACAGCAAGCACTTGTATCCCCTGAATTATTACTTTTTTCCCCTGTGAGGTATGGTTTTTTTTTTTCGTGGGCTTCATGATCTTACTGCCTCAACCCACTCCCCAAATGTCGAGATTTCAGGCATGTGGCACTTTGAGCAGCTACTTACTGTTGGTTTTTAGTGTAAATTGATACCTTTTAAGGAAGCCACTAGTCTGTGCATTTTAAACATGAGTTGTTTTCAATCAGATAGTTTGTCCTTAATTCATAGCATATTTTTGAGATGAGGACCCCGGCTTGAATTCTTGAAAATAACATTTCAAACCGTCTCTGAGAGCATTAAATAAACGTGTTGGGGTAGAAAGAATGGTGGCCTGAAAACCGAAACCTTGAAGAGTATTTATTTAATTCTGTCATTGTCTGATGGTGTTGTTTTTATTGGGGAGGGCTTGGTTTTATAAAGCAAATTTCTCTTTGGCCAGTTAAGCAGAAAAAGAATTTATTGAAAGGATCCTGGGTGGCTCACAATCTCTTTGGAGCGTCTGGGGAAGCAAGCTTTACAGCTACATTTTAGGAACAGTGCCCAGTACCAAACTGTGGAACTTGTCTTATGAGAAACTTATTGCTGTTATGAGACACCACTCACAAGTCATTGCTACACTTTGCATTCCTGTCAAGAAGTAGACTTTTACCACACTATTTTCACTACCTTGAGTTCTTTTGTCAATTCTGTGAATCAGCACCGTCAGACATTGAGTGTTTTGCACTGAGCCTGTTTCTCATGTTAATCTCTTCTGAAGCAAATATTCTGTAAGTTTTTTGATTGGTAGAATGTAGGTCATCTGCCCATTTCTACCTGCTCAGAAGGCTGGAAAACTGATCTCTTACTTACATGTTGCCTGTGTCAGAAAATGTAATGTAAGAATTTCTCTAAATGCAGGAAGATTATTTAAAAGAGTACACTTTTTCCAAAGTTTTAGTTGGATGAATAAATTCTGGACATCTATTGTATAGCATAGTGACTATAATGGATTGTAGTGAACTTGAAAACTGCTGAGATTTTTAAATATTCTCAACACACACACACACACACACACACACACGCACATACACAGGTAACAATGAGATAGTGGATGATTAATTAGCTTCATTTCGATCATTTCAAAATGTACATTATATAACTATATACGATTTTTATTTTCAATTATACTTTAATACAACTGGATAAATGAAAAGCTACATAGAAGACATCTTACTCACTTGCACACACACTGCAATGATTGAAAGTCCAAGGCAACATGAGCCAGACAAGCAATGGAAGTGTATGTTAACATTAGGGACTAAATTAGACTTAGCAAACCAACAAAAACACCTTGTTTCAGCTATTCAGAATTCTGTTTTGACACACTAACTAAGCAGGATACAAAGCAGCCCTGGCTGGCCTAGAACTAGCTAGGGTGGCCTTCAACTCAGAGATTACCCTGCTTCTACCTCACCACATCCAGCAAAGACTGATTTTTAAATTGTAAACCAAATATTATTACATACCTGAGAATCTCTCAGTAATTAATACAAAAATGTAATGCTTATGAATATTTAGGCAAGTAGCTAAATATAGGTATATTATACACAAAACAGTAGCTGTACTTGTAAACGGGTATAATAAGCTAGGGAATAGTTGCAGGAAGTTGCTATTCATTGTAGCAACAAAAGTCATGAAATCCTGAGGACTACATTGGATCAAAAATAATTAAGACTAAGAGAAATACATTATTTTTAAAACTGCATGCTGTCTCTAAGATAATGTTATAAAAATTCTAGCCTGTTTAGATTAATCTGTACATTTTAAGCAATTCCAATCAGAATTACAAATTAGGTCTTTACTGTTGCTTTTGTTGAGTTTGAATTCATTTCTTAGGATTAAGGAGAAGAAATTAGTTTATGGATTAGGAAGAATAAGGTATTGAGAACAGCTAAAAAATGTTGATAAGAATATTAAAGTATAGATACTTGTAGTTTACATAATTTACTGAGATTTTAAAACATAGTTTTCTAGCAGAGGAATAAACTGCGTACCAATGAAATAGAGTGCCAAGATCATAAAAGATTCATGTTTATGGTCTTAAACATAGGATATGAAGAATATTTCAAATCAGTGGAGGAAAGGATTAGTAGTAGAGATTTTGGTGACAATTTATTAGAAAGCATCATTTTTATTTTGTAGTAGGGGACAGCTTCTAAAAATCAAAACAGGAAAGATTAACTGCAGGAAATATATATATTAGAAGATACCATAAACAATTATAAAAGACAAGGCACAGACTGAGAGAAAATATTTGTAAATTGTGTAAGAATCAGGAGATTAACATCCGGGGCCTATTAAAAAAAAAAAAAAAAAAAACTCTCTAAAACTAAGAGACAAAAACAAGTAAAGGACAAGAAAAGGCAGTTCACAGAAGAAATACAAATAGTCTTTAAACCTATGCAAAGATGACCAGTGCTGAAGCAAAGTAAAACAATAATGAGATAACTCACCAATGTGGTATTGTGGTAGTTTTATTTTTTTCTGTAGTCCAGACTGGCTTTGGCTCTTGGGGTCCAGTGTTCCTTATGCCTCATGTTTCAAGTAGCAGGAACTCAGGTGTATACCACTGTATCCAGATTATTCCTACAATTTAAAATCATTTATTTTGCTGAGGAGCAAATGTTCTAACACTTAGAGTGTAAGATAGTACATGATTCTGGAGCATAATTGGTGGTATCTGTCTGATATTTGGAACCTTTTACCTAGTACTTAGACCTTTAGAATAGTTTTCATTTGGAACCTTTTGACAAATGAATTGATACAGGATTGTGTATACACATGTATTTGCGTTCATGCAGTATACAGGAACTTAATTGCAGCAAACTATAATAGGAAATGGAAAAACCAAAACTCCAATTGTAAACTAGTTAAATGCAGCCTATTGCATTGGTATTCCTTAGTCATTAAAAAGAAGGAAGTAGGCTAGATATATACACCTGAAAAATTGATTAGTACTCCAGGGTTGGTTAAGTAATATTGCAGTAGTAAACAACTCCATAATGCCAGAGAATTAAAGTAGCAGGAGATTCTTTCTTGTTTATAGTTTCCAGAAAGTATTAGTGGTAGATGCTGACAGAATGCTCTGGGCAGAAGGGTTTCAGAATCACAGAACAAGGTACACATTTTTCTGGTCAATATTCTCCTGTGATTATTGATTAGAGTCAGATAAGCTTACTGTATTTAAAGTTCTTATATTACAGGACAGAGGGGGCTTATTTTGCTTTTAAATTATCAGTTCTTTATTCTTGCAGTCAGTCTCCATATCAATGTCATCACCTTGAGCTGTCTTGAAATCATATTTCTTCTTATATGGACCACAACTCAACCTAATGAGTTCTAGGTCACAAAAAGGAATTTATTTTTTCACCTATCTTTTATATCTTCTATATTAGCTCAACAAACACATACAAATGTTAACAAGAGAGGTTATTTTTATATAAGCATGTTTACACAATTCTAGACGTTTAAAATTATATTTTGAGATAGGGTACTTTTTTAGTGTTATTTTTTGTTTCACGTTTATTTATTTATTTTTTACATTTATTTATTTCTTCAAGTTATATCTCAATCATAGTCCCCTCCCTCCTCCCCATCCCGGTCCCACTCTCCTACCCTCTTCCCCCTCTAGGGTGCTTTTTTTGCCTTGGTTTTCAAGTTCTTATCAGATTAACCCCCAAATCTGACCTATTACCTTTTTTACCTAACATTTTTATGAAGACACATATCTTTGCATTTAAACATTTTTCTATATATCTCTTTCTTTTGGTTTCTATATACAGGGTTTCTCTGTATAGCCTTGGCTGTTCTGGAACTCTCTCTGCAGACGACTTGACCTTGAACTCACAGAGACCTACCTGCCTCTGCCTCCCAAGTGCTGGGATTAAAGGTGTGCATCACCATATCTGGTTATTTTCATAAATTTTAATTCTTTTTATGCTTTAATTCTACTGATTGTTTTATTTAAAATATGATATTTAATATTCATACATGTATATAATGTATTTTGATTACATTCACCCCATTCCATTTCTTCCAGTTCCTAACCCACTCCCCTTTTCTCTCCCAACTTCATGTGTGCACTTACTCCCCATTTCTATCCCCCACCCCTTCTCTCCCTCCTCCCCCTCTCTCATACCCACTGAGTATGAGCGTTACCTGTATATTCACGGGTGTGGGACCATCTACTATAGCATGGGTAGCCTTTCAGGACCTATATCCCTGAAGGAAACTCAATCTCCCTCACCCAGCAACCATCAATTGCCAGTAGCTCTTTAGAGAAGAGTAGGACTACATGAACAACTCCCTGATCCATACTGGGAGTTTGACTGTCTTGATCTTGTGCATGTCTTGTGCATGCAGTCACACCCACTATGAGTTCATGTGTGCATCTGTGCTGTCATGTTTGGCAAATGTAATTTTACTCTAATGTCTACTCCCTCTGGCTCTTAAATTCTGACCCCTTGTCTGCAATAATCCCTGACCCTTGAGTGAAGGGGATGTAATGTAGAGGTCCCAATTAGACCCCGTTACTTCACAGTCTTTTATTCTCTGCATATTTACAAGTTGTAGGTCTTCTTATTAATCCTCATTTACTATAAAAAGAAGCTTTTCGGATGATGGACGAGAGATTCCCTAATCTATGGGTATAAAGATAAGAATTTAGGAATCAGGTTATCACTATATTTATTTTATCTCAATTTTGGTATAAAGGTTGCTTTTCTTTAAATGTTTCTGTATGCTTATCATTTATTTATATAATTTTCTTTTGATGTCAAACTTGTTTGGTGCAATTGTAAAAAATTAAGTGCATATTTACTGAGTTTTGGCATATGTATATATCTATAACTGCCCAACTTCCTAATCAGAAATAGAATATTGTCATTACTCCGGAAAGTTTTACATGTCTCATCCCAGTCAGTCTCAGCCCACTTTCCCATTCAGGAAGTATCCACTGTTCTGATTTTTTTTCCTGTCCTAGAATTTTATAGAAATGGAAATACACAATATGTGCTCTTTTGTGGCTTATTCCCATCAGCATATTTTATGTTCATTTTATACTATTCAGTATATCAGCTCTTAAAATTTATTAAATTTTTGTGTGTGTTTGAGTGTACACACATGCACTTATGCATATGTTACAGTATGTATGTAGATGTCAGAGGGCAATTTGTAGGAGTTTTTTGTCTCCTTCCATCATGTGGTTTCCAAAGATTGAACTTCGTTTCTCAGTCTTAGTGGCAGGTGTCAATTGTTAGTGATTGTTTTATTTTGTTCAATTTTTTTTTTATTTATAAAAAAACCCTCCCAGACAGCCAGGCGTAATGATACATGCTTATAATAGTAGTTCTTGGGAGTGGAGGCAGCGGTATCAAAAGTTCAAGGCCACCTACAGGCTACATGTTGAGTTTTAGGCCAGTCTGGGATATATGAGACCTGTCTCAAATATTTAGTAATAATAAACAAATTAGTAGAAACAAGCAAACAACCCTTTCAGACCCCTTTGAAAAATGATGAACTCCTCTATTTTTTTTTAATGTTGTCAAGTCCAAATTGCTTTTTTTTTTTTTTTTTTTTTTTGGTGATTGCTTTTTGCAGTGTGGTTAAAAAGCCTTCAGCTACCTTGGAAGATATTCTCAGGTATTTTAACTGAAATCTTTATGAGTTCAGCTTTTACTTTAAATTTTTTTAGATTTATTTATTTTATGTGTTTGAGTGTTTTGCCTGCATGTATGTTTGTGTACCATGTGCATGTTTAGTGCTTGAGGATGCCAGAAGAGGGCATCCAATTCCCCAGGACTGGACTTATAGGTGATTATGAGATGGAGGAAATAGGAATTGAACCTATAGGACTCTCTGCAAGAGCAACAAGTACTCTTGAGATGGAGGAAATAGGAATTGAACCTATAGGACTCTCTGCAAGAGCAACAAGTACTCTTAACTGACCACTGAACCAACTTATCTCTTCCTTCGCTTTCACTTCTTTTTCATAATATTGTTGATTATTTGAGAATTGCACATCATGAGACATGATCACGCTTCCTAGACCTCTCAGATCCACCCCCACCATTTGACCCCTCCCCAATGAAGAAGAAAAATTCAATTTGTGTTGCACATATATTCACTGGAGGATGGTCAAATTCCCAGTCACCAGCCCCTTAAAGAAAACAGCATCTTTTCCTGCCTATACCCTCTACCAGAAGTGGGGAGTGCTGGTCTTCAGCATTCTTATCATAATTCTTAAGAGAACTCTTCTATGGCTTTCTGTCCAGGCTGTTACTTGGGGGATGTGTTGGGGTTGGAGTAGAGATTGTCATATAGGCCTTCTATGTCCCTCTTTCTTTCATGGGCTTCTACACAGTCTCCAGCATCACAATGTGCCGTGGATCTCAGCATGGTCTCCGGTGGCACTACAGACTACAGGCATCAACAGGCCCCTTTCCTGCAGCATGAGCTACAGACATCATTAGAGCTCTAGGCAGCAGCACAGGCCCAAGGGTAATAACGTAGCCTCACGTGACAGTGTAGACCTTTCACATCAACATGGCCTCAGGCAGCAGCACAACCATGGACGTCTTCCTGGACTTTGATGGTAACAAAGCCCATACAGCTTTTTCTTTTTAAGTGTATGATTCGCCTCAAATTTGCATATGGTGTGAGGTAGGGCTCACAATTCAGTCTTTCTCTCGTTTTGTTTTATTTCTTGTTTTTTTCTTGTTTTTTTTTTTTTTTTCAAGACAGGGTTTCTCTGTGTAGCCCTGGCTGTCCTGGACTCACTCTGTAGACCAGGCTGGCCTTGAACTCACAGAGATCCTCCTGCCTCTGCCTTCTGAGTGCTGGGATTAAAGGTGTGCACCTCCACTCCTGGCTTCACAATTCAATCTTAGTGTTCTTAAAATGTTTACTTGAAACTCTCACATTATAGGCTAGAATATTTCACATTAAAGAAAACAGAATACTAAACTTTAAAATATGATTTAAAGATCTTTCCAGTTCAAATATTCACATTCTTATTAAATCAGTGATAATGCATTGCCAATCTGTTCTATCTCTGTTAGTTATAAATTTCCTTTGTAAAAGAATCTGAAAAGAAGTTTTTCTATTTCTCCTATAGTTTTAACAGTTTTCCTATGTAATCAATTCCCATAACAACAATGTTTGTTGAAGGAGAGTGCATCAATACATTTCAAGATATTTAAATACTGAAAGTATGTGGCCTTTAAATTATTTAATTTTAGATTATTTGGGGTGACAACTTAGTATCCCTTAGTACCTCAAAGTCATTGACTTTCCAGTTCTTTAATTTCAGATGTAGGAGAATCCCGTGCCATGCTCAGATGTCATTTTTTTTTTGTGTGTGTGTGTGAAATGATCACTTGTCATACATCTAATTAGGGTTTTAAAAACCTGGAGCTCCTACCTGGGGAATAGTACTCTCTTTGAGATGAACTGAGACAGATGAAATGGAGCATTTGTCAATTTAGATGTGTTTCCATTGGGTTAGAAAACTGTACAGCAATGATTGGGTCTTACTGAATATATATTAAATATAAATTGAAATGTTTTAAACTCATGTGGCCTTATAAAAGGAGTACTTACTCTCTTTAAAAAAAAGTTTACTGTCTGTTCTTAAGCTGGTACTGCCTATTTTTAAAAGTACTTTTCTTGAGATTAAAATATAATACGATTTCCTTCTTCCTTTTCTTCCAACCAATTTCTCCCACACATACCTGAGCCTTGCTATCTTTCAAATTCATGGCCTGTTTTCCTTTAGTTGTTGTGTACACACACACACACACACACACACACACACACACACACACACACACA
>CAJQZJ010000622.1:3396294-3409445 GCA_907164525.1 Lophiomys imhausi | reverse complement strand
CTTTCCCTGAGGAAGACTATTTGTCTACTCTCAAAATCCCTTAGTTGCCTGTAGTTCTTTGTATAGGATTGAGATTTCATGGGCTTTACATAGTTCAGTCCACATAAGCATATCTATTATTTTTGTCCTGGTTCAGGTCATACTTAGGCAGCTGTGTTAGTGAGACTTCATGAGTGTAGTTTTTGCCATTTGTATGAGATACAGTCTCACAGCAAATGTCCTCCTCCTCTGGATCTTAGAATCCCCCCCCACTTCTATAATGATTCCCGAGTCTTTGGTGCAGTTGAGTTATAGATGTTTTCCTTAGGACTGGGCTCCACAACTCTGCATTTTGATTGGTTGTGGTTTTTTGAAATGGTTTTTATCTGTTGCAAGGAGAAATTCCTTGATGAGGGATGAGGACTATACCTATCTCTAAGTACAGTGAAAACTATGACAAATATTTTTACTGTAGTTAGGGATTATGCTGGTTTAGTAAGTTCTCTAAGATCCATGACGTTAACTTATTAGCTAAGTTTTCAGTACAAGGCGTAATTTTTCTCTTGTTGAGGTGGCCTGAGCTCCAATTAGAGAGCCTGCTAGTTACCACTGAGGTATGTATACCACTGTTGCACTGTTAGGGCTATCATGCCATGTTATTCATTGTTGTGGTTCATAGGCATCATAGAACTGTTGATTGCTTCCCTCCTTCTGATGCTAACTCTCAGGAAGGAGTCATTCAGGAATGTTCAGGAGCTCTACTTCTGAAATGGATGGTGTCTTCAGCATTAGGGACTTACCTTCTACCTCTGGAAAGAAACCAAGGGCATTTGGTACAGTCTGTTTTATGAGTCATGTGGACATGTAGCAAAAGAATTTTTCTTCAAGACATTTTTCTTCTAGACTTTTAACTTTGTCTGTCAGTTTCATGAACACCCTTTTTGTGTTTTTAAAAAGATAGATTGAATTTTGATGACTTGGGATGAATTTGTGTATTAGTTTGAGGACAGAATTTGGGTCACTGTGAAGTAAAGACTTCTTGTTTATGAATATAGCATATCTGTTTTTATAATATTTTAGTTTTGCTGCTATTGCAAATTTATTTTGAAGTTGGATTTTCTAGTTGGCTGTTGCTGGCGTGTTCAAATGCTATTGATTTTTAAATATTGGTTTTTATTTTACTTTTTGAGTGCATGGATTCTGTAGTTTAACTTAGATTTTAATTTGAGGCATCATGTAAAGTATGAAGACAGATTTGCTTCCATTTACTTTCCTTATATTGGCTAGTACCTGCAATTCAACATGTTAGAAAAATTTCCTGGCTTTACAGGAACATGGATAGTATTTCATTACTGAGTGCTTCTCTTGTATGAAGTTCTGGTAGATGCAGATTTTATGTAGGATTTTCACATCTTTGTTCATAAAAGAAAGAGGCTTGTATTTTTGTTTTCTTGTATACTTTTTGTCTACTTCAAATGACAGTGCTTTGTAATAGCTTGGTAAAGTCAGTTTGAGAATATCTATTCTAGGTTTCTTAGAGCAATTTGTAAAAGGTAGATACTCGTCAGTTCTTTGAAGGTTTATGTAAGTAGCCTATCAAACTATATAGTGCTCCCTTTTACCAGAGGGTAGATTACCTAATGATTCACTTTCTGAATGTGTTACATATTACTTCTGCTTTCTATTTCTTCTTGAGATTATTTGGGAAATTATATAGCTTCCAGAAGTTGTAGTTTATTCTGATGTTACAATTATCATCTTTTAAGCCCTATTACTGTTGATTTATGCTTCTTGCTTTTTAAATCAATTTTCAACTTGTTTATCTTATTTTAAAATTTTGTTCTTTATTTCATTCATTTCTACTTTTTAAAAATATATGGCCTAAGTCCTTATATCTTCTCCCTTCCTTCCTTCTTTTCTTTCTTTCTATGGAATAGTGAACATCTTTTTTTTTTTTTTTTTTTTTTTTTTAGGGATTTGTTGTTACTTTTATTTTTCTTTTCTTTTTTTAGTTTTTTCGAGACAGGGTTTCTCTGTGTAACAGCCAGTCCTGGACTCGCTTTGTAGACCACACTGGCCTCGAACTCACAATGATCCGCCTGCCTCTGCTTCCCAAGTGCTGGGATTAAAGGCGTGCGCCACCACACCAGGCTTATTTTTCATTTTTTAAAGACAAGGTCTCACTCTTAGTCCAGACTGGCTTGAAATTCACTGTATAGTCTAGGCTAGCCTTAAACTCTTTGTGGATCCCCTGCTTCAGCCTTCAGGATATTGAGATCATAGACTTGTGCCACCACACCCAGCTTTGGATATTTGTTTTTACTGATTTTTAATGTTTTGTAAGTAAGCACTTAAGATTTTAATTTCCCTTTTAAGTACTGCATTAGCTTTCATATGCTAAACATTTGTCATAAATATGCTCTAGTACCTTGGCTAATTAATGAAAGGGACTTTTGTAATTTCTAAATGTATATGAGGTTTGGTTGCCTTTTAGTTCTTTATTTCCTTTTATGGAATTTAGTTGGAAAACATGTTTTTTTATGTTACTGATTCTTTATATTCATTGAGAGCCCTTATTTTCTGAAATGCATTTCTTTTTCTCTTTTTAACTTTAAGTAATTCTAGATTTACAGTTATTTTCCCTTGAGATTTTGAAGATTCTGTTTTATCATCTTTATACACCATGGAGCTTTGTCTTATGTTCACATAAATGCTCATTAGTTATAGTTTGTCCTCTTTTCTCTGGTTGCCTTTTTCTGTCTTTAGCTTTTTGTAGCTTAATTAGAATATATATTGGATTTTACATTTTTAAAAAATATTTTGAGACATGGTCTTACTGTGTAGCCCTTACTGTGTAGAACTCACTATGCAGACCAAGGTGGCCTTGAACTCATGAAGAGTTCTTCCTGCCGCTACTTCTGAAGAGTTGAGAATCAAGGTACAGGCCACCATGACTAGCTTGGAGCTATTTTTAATTCTTGGGCTTGAGAATTAGTCCAATCCATGTCATTTATCTTTTCAAATATCTTCTCTTGTTTATTTTCTGTCACTCTTTTGTCATTGCCTTAACTTCTCTCTGATCACACACTTAGTCATAGAGCTTTTCCTTCTGTGCTGCACTCTTGGCAGTTTCCTGAAATCCTTCATGTAGTTCATTGTTCCAGTGACTGCACTGTCTAGGTCCTGACGTGCAGTTCAGTCTGTAATCGGTCTATAGTCTGTTTGCTGTCATCTCAGTCTACATGTGTTCTTTTGCATGACACTGTACATTTCTGTTCTTTGACGTGACACTTTTTGCTTTTCTTTTCTTTTTTAGATTTGTTTTATTTTACCCGTGTGAGTGTTTTGCATGCATTTATTTCTGTGTACTACATGTATGCAGTGCCCAAGGAAACCAGATGATGACATCAGATCCCCTGAAACTAGAGTGTACTGAGCTGGCTCTTTACCACTTCATTTTTTTCTTATGGCTTCTCTATGTCTTATATTTTGGATAAATTTTAATATATAGTGTTCGGGGCCATTGCTGATTTTTCTTCTTTTGCTCCCCAATTGGATCCTTATTATTCCATTACATCTGCTGACTTTTACTCATGAAGGTTTGATTCCTTTTATGTTTTATGAGCTCATCTGAAACTACTTTCTTATTCTACTGTGGTGTTCTTTGACCAGGGTCCCTAACCAAGTATATATGAGCAGTAAGGACTGCTGAAAGACACTGGGTAACCTGAGCTTCCTGGAAGGAACAGAGAACAACTGGGTTGCCTGGAAGAGGCTCACATTAATTGAACTAGCAACAGGTTTTGTAATGCACAATAGGTTTCCAACTTTCATGAGCTTGTAGGCTTTACAAGAGTAGTTTTTAAAAGCCTTTTATTTTGAATTATGTAGATGCACAGAAAAGTTTTCAAAATACTATAGAGAACCTCCATATATACCCTCCCTCAAGCTTCCCCTAATATTAACATCTTACATGGCACAATTATCAAAACAAGGAAATTAATTTTGGGATAGTACAATAAACCAAAAGCCTTATTTGAAGATCACTGTCTGCCATCCCCTTAAAGTCCTTTTTCTCTGTTCCAAGATCCTTTCCAGGATCCCACTCTATATTTAGTCATTGTTTATTCTTAGTATTCTGCAAGATGTAACAACTCTGCAGCCTTTCCTCGTTTTTTATGGCATTATGTTGTATGGCATTATTCTGGGGGAGATGTGAATTACTATCTACCCACCCCAGATAGGAAACCAATGGCAGACCAAAGTGCAGATATACTACTCAAGTCCAAAGCTTTATTAGACTACTTACAAGAATATATGGATCAGGGATTAGTTATAGAGGCAGAAATGACTCACAGACAGCTGTATCACCAAAGCCTACCCTAGCATGGGTGACAGCTCATGAAAGTTGGAAACCTATTGTGCATTACAAAACCTGTTGCTAGTTCAATTAATGTGAGCCTCTTCCAGGCAACCCAGTTGTTCCCTGTTCCTTCCAGGAAGCTCAGGTTACCCAGTGTCTTTCAGCAGTCCTTACTGCTCATATATACTTGGTTAGAGACCCTGGTCAATATCTGGTATGTCCTGAAACCATTTTGGTTGTTTGCTACCTGAGCTTAAGGAGCTTCCCTACAGGACGGAATGTTCCGCCTTGTGTCATGATGAGCTTCCTTCTAATATGGAAGGTTTTAAATTGGGAGGAAACTGCTACGTAGCACCTTGACACTAATATTCCTCAACCTACAGTGATGTTTTCTCATGGTTGGACTGAGATTATTCTACAGAAATGAAGGTTTTTTTATTTTCAGTGTGTCAGAGAGTTCCTGGTGTCAATGTCTTAACTACTAGTAATGTTGGATTGATCACTTGATTAAGGTTAGTGTCTTCATTGTGAAATGACAATCTTTCTTCTTGCTTTCTTTGAGGCTAATAGATACCTAAAGACAGCTACTTGAAGACTATGCAAATCTTATATTTCCTGAAATTTGCCTAATTTTAGTACCCAGAAGGAGAATTTTCAGAGTGGCTTTGCTTTTTGCCTCTGTAAGATGGCTTATACATTGGTTAGATTTCACCTTAATTTTGTTATTAATGTATTACCATTACTCAGGAGTGGTTAAAATAATTTAGTACTCCCAATTCTGAATAGCTAAAATAATGGCTTTGAGTTCTAGCTGATTGTGTATTTTTGTAGATATAAATATATTTATGTGTTATATAAAAACTATATATACTTGTGTGTGTGTGTGTGTTCATGTGTATGTATTTTATATGCACAGACATAGCCAAAAATACTTCATTGTTATATTTCTTGACCAGTCTGTAGAGATTACTAATCCTTTTAAGTCCTCTTTGACTTCAATTGTGGCACTCTGCAGTACTAGTTTTTTTTCACAGATTCCATAAATAGGGGTTACATAAATAGGTATTCTCCATGCCCAAAGGCCTTGTCTCACATGCGTAAGTGACCATTGAAACATAAGCTTTTACATTCAGGAGATTTGGTTCCACATCTTACCCTAGCTTCTACTTGGTAAGTTGCATATCTTCTCTGACCATCAGATCTGGTTTTACCTTAATACTGAGGGTGAGTTCTGTTCTTTTTAAAAATTTAACTAGGAGTTTGAATTGCTGCCTACTCTATAATTTTTACCACACATAATCTGTAATACTCTCTAAAATTACATCTGAAAAAATACTGACTAGACACATTATTCTTAGGGACTAACATATTGTTAGCAGGGATGCTGAAGTGGATTTGGTAGTGATCATATAGGCCTGAATAAAATGAGCACCTCTATTTAAAAATCATAATCAATCTCAGGCATTGTTTCCTTCTTTTTTTAAAAGACAGCCCATTCTTATCAACTTGAGTTTTATGAGATGGTAGAAAAAATACTTGGCATTTTACAATAAATAGACCATATAATCTTGTACCAAAACAGATAAGATTTTTCTTATGTTTCTAAAGAATGGAAAAAGGACCAGCTTTTTTGCTAGGTTGTATATGGACATACACATTTATATTGTTTATTTTATTTCTTTTTTCCATAATTATGTTCTTGTGGAAGTGGGTAACTCATTAACAGTGTAACTACTATTTTATCCAGAATTACAATGTGCTAATGGTCTGTTTTCTAAATGTAGTTTTTGTGATTTAAAAGCAAGGCAGCTATGTGGCCACATAGTTGCTAGCAAATGAGCCCGGTAGTGCCACCGTGCTTCCCTCTTTAATTAGAGTCCAAGTTATGTTTAAAAAATTGAAACAGTAAGCAAATGCTAATTTATAGTTCCCCAGACACAGAATTAGGATGTAAAATTGAGGGTACAAAATAAGAGGCTATTTAGAGCAGGGGGGCCACCTTAGGGCAGGATCTGCCTGGGTACCTTTTTTGCAAGTACATTTTGCAATCAAGAGTGCTGGGTGTGATTGTGTTGTGTTGTGTTGAACCACACTGTGGGTGTTTATGGGTTTTGTATAGCAGACCTTATGGTGAATGAGAGGTTCAGAGTTAAGCATGCTGGTTTTGAGAGGTTTCAGCCTTATCTGTGGTCTTAGACTGCTTGTTTGGGGCTTCAAATCTGGATTTTTTTTCCATCCTGTTTTGGAGTTGGTAGTACAGCTTGAATTGCTTTTACTCACTTAATAGTTGAAATTTTATTTGTGCTTGTGGTCTATGCATGTGTGTGCGTGTGTGCGTGCGTGCGTGCGTGTGTGTGTGTGTGTGTGTGTGTGCATGATGTATGCATATCAGTACCCTGGCATGCATGCCTATGTGTGTCTGTGTAGAGAGTTCAGTAGGGCATTGTGTCTTCCTCTCTTTCTCTCTGTCTTACTGTCTTTAAATAGAGTGTCTCTCTGAATCTGAAGGTTATTATTTTGGCTAGGCTGACTAGCCTGTGAGATATGGGGGTGTCTATCTGTCTTCAACCACTCAATCCTGGGATTACAAGTATGTTTTTCTCCATGCCTGGCTTTTTACATGAGTGCTGAGGAATTGAACTCAATCCCACATGCTTATACATTAATTACCCTTATCCACTGAGCCATCCTCTTAGCCCTTGTTCTGATGCTATTAATAGAGTACTCTTTCACTTATAATGGCTCGTTTCTTATTCTTTTCTTTTTGAGATAAGGTCTCAGTATGTATCTGAAACTGGCCAGGAACTTGCTGTCTTCTTGTCTTAGCCTCCTAAGTGCTGGGGGTACAGGTGTATACCACCATGCCTGGCTTTATTTTGATATTTGTTGAGGGAGCATTCATTCTATTACCTACTTCTAATAGTATCTAACACTTATAAAAATAGGTAATTATTTACTATGTAACAATCACTGTAGAAAATACATATACATATAGGTGTATATTCATTCCGCATGGCACTCTAATAAAATTGTATGATTATAACCTATTTTGAATGTAAGAAAACTGGTAGAAGGTAGAAGGTTGGAGGGCGGGACTGGGAGGGGTGGAGGGAGGGCACTGTGATGGAGATGTAACTTGAAGTAATAAATAAACATTAAAAAAAGAGTTAAGGATGCTACCTAGGATCACATTCAGTTATAAGCCTAGAATTTACACCAGGCAGTTTAGCAATTCCATCCTATGCTAAAATTTAAATCATGCTAGCAACGGTTCTTATTTATAGTACCCGAGATTCTTCGTCTGTGAAATGAGAGGTTATTGGACCCATTAAGTGAATTAACATATGATAAGCACCAAGCCAGAAAGTAGCCATGGTGTTAGTGTCATTCATTCAGCTTTCCATTAGTCACATGGAAGTTATATTCTAGATATAGAAAGCATGAGACCTTTGCTTTTCCTGTTACCATTTTGCTTGATTTTGTCTTTTCTAGAAGGTTGTTGTTTAGAATGGGGCTAGGATTTTTATAAGTGCCTGGGTATATGTCCCTTCCATTTTTCTTGTTATTGTATTTATTTTTATATTTATTTCTATTTTGCCTTGTTTTTGAAGTATTTACTTTTATGTGTATAGTATGAGTATTTCCCTGCATGTATGCATGTGCATGCCTCGTGCCTATGGAGGCCAGAAGAAGGCATGAGATGCTCTTGGAGCTGCAGTTATGGATGGTTGTGAGCCACTATGTGGGTGCTGGGAACTGAATGCAAGTCCTCTACAACAACAGCAAGTACTTTTAACCACCAAGCCATTTCTCCAGCTCTTATTTTACTTTGTTTGAAATTAAAATGTGTTACAAATATGTAGGTAATTCTGTAACATAAAACAGACACACCAGTAATACAAATAAAAGAAAATGGGCTGGCGAGATGACTCAGGGCTTAAGAACACTTGATGCTCTTACAGACGACCCAGGTTCAGTTCCAGTACCCACATGGCAGCTTAATGGCAGTCTGTAACTTCAGTTCTGGGGATCTGACACTCTTCTGGCCTCCACAGGCACAAGGCATACATAAGGTGTACCTACCTACACATAGGCACCCAAAACACTCATATATATAAAATGAGATGAAATAAAGTAGAAAGATTCTTACACATTTTTTAAAGAAAAAAAATGGAACTAGGAAACAACAATGGATCTGAAAATGGGTTGATGCGTAGTATATTGACTCCAAAAATCACTGTTGTTAGCTACCAGTGAGCCATACCTTGAACTCTGAGCTTCTTAGGAGGTAGTGTGGAATGGGAGAGTAAGAGTACTTACATGAAGCCTGAGGTTTCAAAAGCAACTATAAGTCAGAGAGGTAGGTGGTAGGTGAGTGGTCATTTTAGTAGCTTGCTTGCTAGATATTTAAAGATGAGCTCCAGTTGGCTATTTCTTATTACTTTGAGGAAAAAAAATGGCTTCTTACCAGAATGCTGTTCAATCAAAGCAATTCTGTTAGCAGCATCATGTGTCATAACCCATCTTCCCAACTCCCTGAGGCCCAGCTTCACATGGGTGAAGAATGCAGTGTGTTGGGGGCATTGTAGATTTGATCAATCAGCCATAGCCACAATTCTAGTGGCTAACAAATGGCCTCAAAACATCACTGCTGTGCCAGATATTCATTCTCTTAGCTCACAGGTCTGTGGGTTGGCTGGGTGTCAGTCGGTTTGAGTTGGGCCCAGCTAACATCACTTTGTTTCATATGGCCCCAATGTATGAGAACCAAATGTGGGATTCCATGAGACGAAAGAAAGAGAAAGACCTATCTAGGATTGTCAAGTGCAATTTATTGGGGACTTGTATACATGAAGATGTCTGAGCAGCAACAGGTAGATTCCTGCATTATGAGTTAGTAGGAGGTGGCTTATATAATGGCCAGGACAAAAGTGACTTCATCCAGACCAGAATGTACCTGGTTTATCTCAAGTTCATGTCATGGATGTCAGGCATATTTGTGGTGCTGCAGTCTGGGTCGTAAAGCTCTTCATACCACTCTAATGATTGTGTCTATTTATAGTGTGCTGGGAAACTATGTGGAGACAAGACTAGAGTTGCTCTGGGGCAGTCATGGTAGTTATGCTCAAGATGGCTAAAGCCAGGCCCTGCTGAACCCCTCTACTGTCATTCTCCTCTGAGGGGCAGCAGATTAATGGACATGGATTATTGTCATGAGCCAAAGTTGCCATCAGAGAATGAGAAACATAGGTGCCTTCCTGAAGATGCAGGCACACTTTGAGTTCTACGTTCTTCTATTGACCAAAATGTGTTCCGTGACCAACTCCATTGTCAAGGTGAGGGAACGAAATTGAACTCCTTTAAGAGGTTGGGACAGCACACACAGGCAAAGGCACAGATAGAAGGAGAGTGAAGTATTGAGTGGAGTTATTAAAGTATATCACAGAAAATTGGAAGTGGCCGGGCGGTGGTGGCGCACGCCTTTAATCCCAGCACTTGGGAGGCAGAGGCAGGCGGATCTTTGCGAGTTCAAGGCCAGCCTGGTCTACAAAGCGATTCCAGGACAGCCAGAGCTGTTAAACAGAGAAACCCTGTCTCGAAAAACCAAAAAAAAAAAAAAAAGAAAATTGGAAGTGACTATAGACAAAGTTTCTCACCATCTCCCATACACATATATAACCACCAACACATATTCCTGATGCTGCTCTGCAAGTTCAGTTCGCCTCTACAATAGATTTGGGATGAAGCAGCTATGGTTCTAGCTAGTAATGTTGCAACAAATAAGCTTTATGCAAATTGGAGACTTTGAATGGCAGTTCTGTGGTGTGGGGAGAACTATGGGAGTAGTACTTGCCAAACCTGCTTACTCCTGGGAATATGGCTGGGCCCTGAAATGGGAAAGAGGTTAAAGCTGTGACTGGCAACAAGATTCCCCATTTCGTTTTATTTTAATCCACTCCTGCACTTATTTTTCTGTATTCTTTTCATTGAAAGAAATTATCATTGTGACTAGGCACAATGGTGCATGCCTTTAATCCCAGTACCCAGGAAACAGAGACAAGTCAAGTCAGCTAGGGATATGTAGTGAGACCCTACCTAAAAAATGTTTATCAGTGTGTGTATGTGCATTTGGGTGAGTGTGGGTGCTGGTGTTCTGTGGCATGAATGTGGAGTTCAGAGGACATGTTTAAAAGTAGTTGGTTCTCTCCTTCTACTGTGGGAGCTGAAGAGTGAACTCAGGTTGTCAAGCTTGCTCAGTAAGTGCTTATACCTGCTAAGCTATGTCACCAGCCCTTTTCTTTATTTGTTTTATAAATAAAAAGGCTCTCTGTGTTGTAGTCTGGATATTCTGTCAGTGAGACACTTTGCCTTAGTGGTGCTGCCTTGTAGACCCCAGTGTATGAGGAGGCTCGTGGCCCTCATATGACTGCTGCACTGGAACAGGGGACTGTTATGTAGGGACACTCCACTCCAGAGGAGTAGAATGGAAGGGATAGGGGGTAGAGGGTGGGAGGGCGGGACTGGGAGAGGTGGAAAGAGGACACTATGATGGAGATGTAACCTGAAGTGATAAATAAACATTAAAAAAATAAATAAAAAGGCAAGATGCCTAGAAGATAAGCATGTGTTTTATGTTTGCTAGAAAGGCACGTATGCTTTAGCGAGGATGCTATTGACATGTCAACAAATGTCTTCTTTTACTTTTAAAACTACTGTATTTAGGGCTGACACTTTTTGTAGTTAGTTGCATAGTAGGGTTTGTTATATATATATATATATATATATATATATATATATATATAGTCTTTAAGCATGGTGTGTTGAAAATAAGCTAGTAATAAGTTCTCATTAGGTTATCTTGACTAAAAGTTCTTTCTTATAATGTTGTAAAGTTTAAAAGTTCCAGTTACTGTCAAAATGTAGATGCTTTGCCTCCATTGTATCTGTGACTTCTGATTCAAATAATTGAGTTTGAAGCCCCGTACTGCCTTCTCCAAAGCTCAGAGTCTTCATAGAAAACTCAAATCCTAAAATTGGCTGTGATGAAAATTTTAAGAAACTTTTCTACAGATACTTAGATAAAGCTGTAGATATTTTTTATAAATTTATTCATTTTGCATCCCAATTATACCCCCCTCCCTCCTCTCCTCTGGTCCCACCCTCTGGCCCCTTTCCCCATATACCCCTCCCCTTCTGCTCAGAAAATTGGAGCCACCTGCATCATCCCAACCCAGAACACTGAGTTGCATCAGGACTGAGCGTATCCTCTTCTACTGAGGCCAGGCACTACAGCCCCATTAGGGGGAGGTGATCGAAAAGCAGGCATGTCAGACACAGTCCCTACTCCACTTCCTAGGGGACAGACACGATGACCAAGCTGCCCATCGGTTACATATGTGCAGTGGGCCTAGGTCCAGTTCATGCATGCTCTCTGATTGGTGCTTCAGTCTCTGTGAGCCTCCATGGGCCTAAGTTAGTTGTCTCTGTTGGTCTTCTTGTAGAGTTCATATCCCTTCCAGGTCTTTCTGTCCTTTCCCCCATTCTTCCACAAGAATGTTTGGCAGTGAGTCTCTGCCTCTGTTTGGATCCTGTGTTGCATGGAGGTTCTAAGAGGACAGTTTTGCTGTGCTCCTGTTTGTAAGCATAGGAGAATATTGTTATTAGCAATAGGGGATAGCTCTCTCTCTTGGGGTAGGTCTCATGTTGGGCTCATCATTGGTTGGACATTCCCTCAATTTCAGGTTTAGTTTTATCCCTGAACATCTTATTTACAAGGTAACATTTGGGTTGAAGGTTTTGTGGGTGGGTTGATTATCCCCTCTCTCCCCTAGAAGTCCTATCTAGCTAGAAGGAGGCCTCTTCAGTCTCCATATCCCCTGCTGCTAGAAGTCTCACTAGAGTTACCCCATATCCTCCCAGGGGCCTACCCTGTCACCAGTCTCAAGTTGCAAATTTCTAAATATTTCTTTTTAAATTGAAGTATGCATGTGTGCCTTTGTGCATGTATGTGTACATGTATGCTGGTGTCCATGAGGGCCAGAAGAGGATATCAGATCCCTTGGAGCTGGAGTTACAGGCAGTTGTGAGCTGCCTAATGTAGGTGCTGGGATTTGAACTAGTCCTCTGCAAGAGCAACAAGCACCCTTAACCAATGAGCCACCTCTCTAACCTTATGATCTAGATTACTTTTTTCCTAGTGCTATTGAGATTTGTATGTTGGCATAGGAGACCTAGTTGCTTTGATGACTAGTCATCAATTGAACATAACCCTGAGTTTGCTACACACTCCTAGTACTATGTCACTGCTAAGAGCTATAGTAGACTTCAAAGTAGTTAAGGTATTTGGGCAAGGCTCTTCACATTTATTCTGATACTCACCCTCTTTCTTTCCTTTCTGAACTTCCATACCAAATGTGGCTTCGTGGTCTCCAAGATAAAAGCATAGCTACCTCTCTCCTTCCTTCCTATAAGCATATATGATTTCTTTTCTTACTGACTTGGCAGATTTATTTAGGCCAGGACCGATTGAATTCATCCTTTCCTTAGTCACTCCAAGTACGTGTTCACATATAGACATACATATTCACACACACAAACACCCACAAACACACAAACTCACATACACTCACTCACACACACTACAAGTGTGTACACATACACACTCACACACAGGCAACATCTGTGATAGAGCTTATGAGATATTGTAAACCATGAGCATCCGGACTATTCTATAGACATCTTTGTAAAGTTGTACATACAAAAGAGAGAGAGAGAGAGAGAGAGAGAGAGAGAGAGAGAGAGAGAGAGA